>JAQLOL010000019.1:22100667-22113011 GCA_029783665.1 Naso thynnoides | reverse complement strand
GAAAAACTATTTCAGATTTGCAGCTTTGCTCTTTTGTCCACTGAGAAAAATATCTTTGTTTTTGTCTTCAGGTGACAGACTTAAAAGTTTTAGATTTTTGTAAATCAAGCATCACATTTTGATGTTGTTGTCACTGTTTTATTTAATCCTACAAATCAAAGGTCAAGGTGTTCCCCACACAAAAATGATACATAGGATAAGAGTGCACAGACCCAACATTTAAGATTTTACATAATAAGCTTTATGATTGTTCAAAGCAGCAAGTTGTGATTATGTACAAACAATTTCTTTGTTATCGAAACAAAGAAATGCAGTAAAATCTGACAGAGATAAAATATGAATTTGCATTGATGTATAAAGCAATAATTATTGGAATTACTTCAGACTCTATGGCTTGACACGACTTAGCTGTCTTTTTTGGGGGGTTTCATCCACCAACCAACAGCTTTGCAAATCCCTGCACCTGCGAGCATTAAAACAGATGCAGCTACACCTGCACCAGAGCCTGCACGGGTGGAAGTCACAGCTGTGGCTGCTGCTCCCACAAACAGCTGACTACCTGCAGTGTTCATGCGGTCTCCATAGTTGTTCCACCTTTCTTCAGAATTCATTTTTTTCTGGGCTTCTTCGTAAAGGCCGCTGGTGTAATGGTTACCGTTTAACTGCACTATCCTATCAATCTTTTCAAACAGATCAGCCACCTGAGTGCGATTTTCCATGCATGTGTTGTCAAACACAGTGTAGCCAACTGTGCAGCTGCGGATTAGCTCTCTGAGAGCAGTATTCTGGTTTAAATAAGTCTCAATGGACGTCTCCAGCATATCTCCCCTGGTAAAAAGCACCAGTGTATATTTAGAGGCTTCTGCACCAAAGCTGTCTGTGATCCACTTGATGGTATTTTTTTCCTCTTCTGTGAACCGTATATCTAGTCTGATCACCAGCAAGAATATGTGTGGTCCTGGGAGAGACAGCATGATACATTTCTCTATTTCACTCTTGAGCTTGGCGTCCTCAATCGATGTGTCAAACACCCCAGGGCTGTCCACGACACTCACAGTCCGTTCATTAGTGTGGGCAATGACTTTTTGACAAGTCTTTGTCACAGAGGACAGAGACATGCCTGTGTTAAAAGCTTTTTGTCCCAGGATGGTGTTCCCTGTTGCACTCTTTCCTGATCCAGTCTTCCCCAGCAGGACAATCCTCAGGTTGTTGACAACAGGAAAGATGGAGTCTGAAAAGTGGGGAACACAGTTTGAGTTCTTTAGTTTTAGGTCAGCTCACACACGGAATGTACAAAAAAACCCCAAAAAACAACTGCGCGCACACAAGACATTTACCTTCAGTTGAGCTTAAACCCATCTTGATGTTGAGAAAGAAATACTGTAAAACAGAGCAAACCTGTCTGTGTTTCTGAACCTTTTCCTTCAAGTCACAGATTGCTGTACTCATGTGCTAGTTTATCCCTCCTCTCCCCCTTTCTCTCCAGAGGGGTTTCTCAGGAAGTGAAACTTTTCCCCTCTCTTTCTCCACCATAAGGGTTTCCCAGGAAATGAAACTAGAGCTCTTTCAAAAAAAGAGAGAGGAAAGGGTTAAGAGTTCTCGATTTCTCGTAAATGACCAGACATAAAGAGGGATGGTGCTGCTGTTTCATGATTGGCTGGATGTAAGCAAGACGAAAAGCATAAAAGAAAGGGGAACAAGACTTTCTGAGACAGATCGCTCCCTTTGGATGAAGACTTTACATCTGCTGACACCAGGTTGCACCGGACTCGCAAATCATCATCACGAACGCTGCCTGAACCTCCAACAATTCAGTAAGAATACATTTATTAATCTTTTACAATTGAATCTAATTTTTGCAATGCTGGAAGTAGAAAAAAGCAACATAACAGTCAAGTAAACATGAATTTGAATAAAAGATTATTAATGTATTCCTACAAAAATTCAATAAGAATACATTTATTAATCTTTCATTCAAATTCATGTTTACTTGACTGTTATGTAGCTTTTTTCTACTTCCAACATTGCAAAAATTAGATTTAATTGTGTGTACTGGGGTGGGTGAATTTTATTTTGAGATCAGAGTAGGGCATTTAAAGTTTTCCTTCTTTTCTTTTTTTTTGCATATTGGTGCTGGCAGATGTTCTGTAGGTGGTGACCACATCATGCACATGGATTTCTATTTTTGTCGGCTATGTTCTCATAGCCAAACTGCTCATTTCGAGCCTCAACAGCTCGCTATGCAGAGCTGTCTCAGGTCCAATCCGCAGTGTTACTACTACTACTACTACTACAGTAAACTAATGTTGCCTCTGATTTAACGTTAAATTTAATTTATAATATTAAATTACAGGCCAGGCCTACATTACTAGTCAGTAAGTTAAAAGTTAACATAAGACACCTTTTGTAAATGTACAATCACGCTATGGTGTCCTAACAGTAACAGGCTAACGTTCGTAAATAATGGAGTCTCGTAAACAACTATGGCGAAAAGCTAAACATACGTGCATCATAGCAAACTATCATAAGCTTTTAATTAAAAAAAAAAAAAAAATCTTTGCTCGCATTGGCAATGTGGCAAATCCAGGGGGTCCTGCAACTGTCCTAAAACTGCAGCCTCCCCTACTGCAGCTATTACCTACTCCACAAAACAGTAGTTTTAGTGAAACCAGGTCATATTGTATGAAGAAACTATCCTCTGTTTTTTTCTCTGATGTCCTACATCCAAAAGGAGTTCTCTCTTGTTTCTGCAATGAAACAAGAGAGAAACTCATGCATAAAAAGTCCAGTTAGTTTTACAGTTTGAATTTGAATCGGAAAATCTTTATTTATTTAGTGGAGCCCATTGAGAGCAAGATGATTACAACATCATAAGATTAAAAATTACAATGTCAATTAAAATTAAAATTCACATTCTTCAGTTGCCTCACTTGCAAGGTTGGGAAAGTTACGTTGGATATATAACAGGTTGATTACTAGTTACCCTATTTAAAATGTAATAAGTAATGTACGCATTTCAGTTACTTAATCAAAGTAATGTAACTTTCCTTTTCTGAATTTCTAATGATGATCAGACGTGGGGTGCTGCAAATTCAAAACAAGAGAACCAAGCAAAAGCATCAAAATAACATCAAACAACAAATGGCCTCAACTGGAAATGACAAGAAAGACATTGTGCCCATCAAAACATGCAAAGCAACAAAATGAATATTATTCAACATATAGCCTAAGTTTTATATGGAAAATATTCGGATGTAACCCCCTTTAAAATATAAATAAATAAATAAATAAATAAATATTAACATTTTTAAAAGTAACCGTAATTTAATAACACATTCTTCTCAGTAACTGAAACTGGTTATATTTACATTTATTTTGTAATCAAATCCCCAACACTGCTTACTTGAACATACATGGAGAACAATGGTGCTGTCATTTCATGACTGGCTGAATGTCAGTAAGACACAGAGAGTGAAGCTGAGGAGGCAGATTTGATACAAGATAAGAAGGTCAGACTTTCAAACTTTGATGTGAATCATGATCTGAGGTTTGTCTTGTTGCTTCAGGAAGCAGCTGTAAAACCAGAGAGTCTGCCATCAAGCTGAGTAATCCAAAGCATCACAACGACAAGAGACATACAAGGTATGACAATACAGTTAAATATGACTGATTCATGTGCTTTAGCATTTATCAGTAGCATGTTAATTCACTAAAAGTAATTTTTTGTTTGTTTTTTTTTGTTTAAATGTGGATGGCTGCTCCTGATGAGAACTACCCTAAAGACAATAAAGAAAACAAAAAAGTGAGAGGCAATAAATAGATTAGACTACTATTATTATTCTGTAGCATGTTAATTTACATATTATAATGGTCCTTTTCTATTTTTTATAATCCAGGTGGCTATTAAAAGTCTAAACCCTAAAAAAAATGACTAAACACTGCGTGCTGATGAAGAGACTCTCTGTTACAATGAACGCCAGGGTAAAAAATTGTAATACATTGCACAAAACAACAATTTTAGTAAACTTGGGTCATATTTTATGGAGAAAATGTCCTCTGGTTTTCCCTCTAATGTCCAGCGACGACTCTTCTTCAACTCTGTGATTCACAGAGGTTCCTGAACATGTAGGCTGCCTGCAGACCGAAGCTACAGCTGCAGCAGCTGGTCGTTTTTGCTGGCAGCTCTTCTAAAATAATGGGCTGCAGACCGACAGAGTAGTCCCAGAACATCAGAGGGAAACCAGACGACATTTTTTTCCGTAAAATATGACCTGGATTCACTAAAATTGCTGTTTTAAAAGGAACACTCTGACAGTCTAACAAATACAGAGGCAAACAGTAAAAGCAGTGTGTTTAATAAGTTAATTTTGTGAAATTAAGCTGTGGCGGCTGCCCCTCAGTGTTAGTATTGTTTTACATTTGTTGAGCACAGTTTACAATAATGCATTTCCTGTCAGATAAATAACAGCACACAGTCTTTTCAGTTCATATTATACACTTTATTTTGAGAGTTTGTTCTCTGGGTTAGGTGCACACAATTTAGTTATAATTCTGTCACCTTCTTTAATTTGCAATAACACTTACCTTTTTTCTTTGGAGAAGCTTTGACAAAAGGCTGGCAGCCAGGAAGAGATGGCCTTTTAAGGATGATCCACAGGAAGTGGACTCAGCCATGTCAAGATGAAGAAGGGGGGTGGGGTTTCACCTGATTTAGATGTTTTTTTAAAATTATTTTTTGCTGTTTGTAATCATGTGTTTATTAAAGTTAATCCCCCTTGCATATAGTTTCCTTTCAATAAGTTTAGTTAGATATCTTTAAGTTAGTAGATGTTCAATGTTTCTTTTTGTTGTCAGTCTTCTCCCCCTCATTTCTCAAAGGACTAGTCCGTTTGTATATAACCCTCTTGTGTTGCTTCTTGGTCAGGTCTGTTCGTTTAAGTTGAAGCTTTAGTTTCCTTACTGTTTAGTTGGGCTCCTTTTTATTTTGGGCCCCTTTTTTTGTAGCTACCTATTGTTCAGCTTAGCTTAGGATTCCATTATTTTGTAAATTGTCTTGATTTTTGGATTTCATTAAAAGAAATTTTTTTTCTACACTTTGTCCTTTTTCCGTTTTGTTTGGTCCCTAACATCAGCATTATCTTCTAGTAGGCCTATTTTTATTCACTGCAGAAATTAAGAATGCAGATTATTACTTGATGATTTGCTACCAGCTGCCTGGTCCACATGCCAACAGGTGAATAAAGGGAGTACTAGGACTTATTTCTTTTCACTTAAAGCACAAGAGACAAAAATGTAACATCATATACGAATAAAATATAACAGAAATGTATCTTCTGATTGTGTTTAATGATCCTGGTACATTCTAGTCTGTCTGCAGAATATGGATGAAATTAACATCTCTTTTGTATTCACTGAGCAGGTTGTCTGAAGGTCAGTTTTCATAGCTGACATGGTTGAGATTCTTCTTAAGCCACTTGAAAAAATATTGTGCTGGGTGACGCATCACTCAGACTTCTGGATGTCTGGAACTGTCTTAACTCCTCTGTGTTGAATGAGTTTCAAGGAAACTTCCTCTGTAAACTTTTGCTTATTTGAGAAAACGAAAATCAACAGCACTTTAATGTCTGTTAACGCGTTTTTATGACTACATCTCTTGTTTCTGTCTTGTTTTGTCATTCTTTCTGGTTTCTTTGGTATGTTCCAAAGCCCAAGTCAACTTTTTAAAAAGAGCTTTAGTTTAATTTTCCAGAAAGCCGTTGTGGTGGGTAGTGAACCTCACTTCCTGAGGAAACCCTCTGGAGAGAAAGGGGGAAAGGATGGACTAACAAGCACATATAGACATGTATCTGTGATCTGAGCACAGTATGTTCCATTTATAGATAATCAGGGTTAAAGGGTTATTTCGGATAGCACAACATGACAGCCTAAAGGATTGCACAGTGAAATTCAGCAGTTGAAGAGAGAAAGGACACACAGTTTGTGAGAAGACTGAAAAATGAAATTACTAAAAAAAAACAAAAAAAACCCCCAAGCAATATTAACTGAGAGTTATTGTACAAAGATAGTTTTGTCAAAGGACGGAAGAAACAATATGGCAAATAAGTAGCTAGGTGCACACTCACTGACGTAACATTGTTATTTATTTATATATAACGTGTTACTTGTAATGTGGAGCAGCTGAGGGAAGAGGCCACATGCCTGTTAGGATTGTTCCTCTGTAAAACTTCAACAGAACATGACAAGTCAAAGAACAATCGATTGGCTGCCTGGGACCAGCAGAACCCACAGAAGTGCTGGAGCACACGGATCTCCTTCTAGATATTTTATTAAACAGGTGCAATAGACTGACGTTTCTACGTGCGCTGCGTCTTCATCAGAGTCAACCAGTGCTGGCACAGATTTGAATGGGTTAAATAACCTCCTCCTTACAGGTAGACAATACTCATGGGATACAAGAGGTAGGAGCACTCACCCATGTATAAGCAAACCTTATTTGTGACAATGTGACTTAGAGGTGCCCTCCTCTGGCCAAACCATATGTGGGCAGTCCCCAATATTACTAAGAGATCCTATTTACAAATTAACCCTATTAAAAAGATAAATGACATAGACCCCTTGCAAATACTTGATCAGAAAACATAACAAAAGGCATAGTTAAAAATGTGAGGTTAAGTTCATAATTATAGGAAACATGGGAGGTTCAGTTCTTCATTAAGCCTACATCGTTCAGCAGTGTTCAGTGTGTATATCCAGAACGTTTCTCTCTGGAGCAGTTTTTTGACTATGTCACCACCTCTTGGATAGGGGAGGATTTTTTCAACGCCCCAGAAGTGGAGGGAAGCTGGAGAGCTGTGATTTGCCTGCATGTAGTGTCTCACTGTTGCATAGTCCAAATTTGATTGCATATTGCAGTTTTGTGTTCAGCAAAAAAACAGCATCACCGAAGACAGAATGGTTTGGCCAGCAGAGGGCAACTCTAAGTCTAATTGTCCCAAATTAGGTTTGCTTATACATGAGTGAGTGCTGTCTAAGTATTGGTTTACTGAAATGACCTGTTTAATAAAATATCTAGAAAGTGATTTGTGTGCTTCAGTATTTCTGCTAGTCCCAAGCATCGATTGTTCTTTGACGTAAGGTCCTGTTTTGTGAGCCCCGACCTCCAGCTGCGGAGGGGCTGTAGCGCAAGAGAATAGAACTCATAGAACATGACAAGTGTTTTTCCTTCTTGAAACTGCGTTAACTTTTTGGTCACTTTGGTGACAAAAAAAAAACAAGCTGAAAACACAACATTGATGTGTTATTATCCCTCTCTTAATTTATGATTTGCGCAGTAAAAACCAGACAAACTTATATGCAAGTGGAGTTTTGTGTTGTCAGATGTAATTTTTCCAATCCTAAAAAGCAATGTTGTGTTCTTTTGCTGTTGTTTTTTTTTTCAGGTTGAGAAGACACTGTGGAAGAACAAATTAACTAAAAAACATTGAGCTCAAATTTGACAAAGAAAAAGACATCCACTGCATGTCATGGCTGAGTGGAAGCAGCTGGCCAACAGAGTGTTTCAAAAGTGTGAGAAATTATGGAATGCAAAACTATCAAAAAGTTTGAACCTGCATTGCAGCCATGAAAGCCTAATGTACTTAAATTTCCAACAGTCTACCAGCAGGCCTTAACTGGGCAGCTAAATACCAGCAGGCCTTTCTGCAATGAGTGAAAAGTGAATGATTAACACACTGTGGCCAAGAGCAGAAAACAAGAGGGATGTCAGAGCCAGTGTGGAAATAGTAATAGTCTCTTTAATGCCCCCTGGTGGCTCTACAGGACAATTTTTCATTACCCACCTACTCACAAGTATAGTCTGTATATAATCAATACGTTTTTGCACCAAAAGTCTGAGAAGCCATTTCCATCTCTTTTTTTTGGTGGTTTTGCACTTATAACAGGATGTGGAGGTTTTTTTTTCCGTTTTGTTTGCACCAGTCAGCTTCCAACTTCTCCTCTGTGGCTCCATCCATTGTCTCAATCTGGCATCTCTATTTCCAATGATGACATGAAAACATGGTAGCAGTCAACAATGTCTGTAACAAAGTACCCTTGTGCTGCCATATTTTGCATGACTGGATTTGTGCGTGTGTGTGTGTATTTAATATGCACTATTACACACTGGTGCCCTCCCACACCCCCTGTGAACGAGATCCAGACGGACAAACTGGCCAGTCATAATAGAGGGAAGCCACCAGCTGCTCATATCACACAGTCACACCACCAAGAAACACACAAAGGATCATCAGCATGCTGCCTGTTGACATCTGACTGCTTGACTGGTGACTGAATTGTAAGTTCAATTGAATTTTTAAAGGATTTGCCTGAACTGTAGGATTGAGTGGTGATCAAGCTGGAGTTTAAAGTTCTTACTTGCTTTACCTTTACACTGTTTTTTCACACTGCACAAATAATTTTGATAGTCATACTGTTAGCTCTGATTTATAATTACTTAACGAGTTCATTTAATTGTGCTTTTCCAAATTGATCCATTGAAAACTTGTGTCATCCGAACAGTAGCCTTCATACTGAGGTGTTACTGAGGAGAAGAAGAGGACTCATCTCAACACCTCCCAGTCACAGGACTTCTTTTTGACTGACTGGAAGACTTGACTTATTTACTGAAAACTCATCTCTCAGTTACTACTACTAGTGATAAAGACCAAAAAACAAACAAACAAACAAACAAACAAAAAAACAATTAAGACTAGGGTTTGTCAAACAAACCTTTTTGACACTGAGAGTACTCTGTTTCCTCAGCGACCATGGCATCAACAGGTCTTCAGCTGCTGGGCCTGGTGTTGGCTGTGCTGGGCTGGGTGTGTGGGGCATTGGTGTGTGCCGCTCCTCTGTGGCGGGTGTCTGCCTTCGTGGGCGGAGAGCTGGTGATTGCACAGGTGTTGTGGGAGGGACTGTGGATGAACTGCCTGTCTCAGAGCACAGGTGAGATCCAGTGCAAGACCTATGACTCCACCCTGGCCCTGCCCACGTCTGCCCAAGCCGCCCGGGGCCTCACTGTTCTCTCCCTGCTCCTCTGCCTCGTGGCCCTCACACTCGGGGTTGCAGGGGCCAAGTGTACCCACTGCATGGGTGACGGTAACCAGGCCTCCAAGGCTCGGCTGGCGAGGATCGCAGGGGTGCTCTACCTTGTGGCTGGCCTGGCCTACTTGATACCCATCTGTTGGACAGCCTACGCAATCATCAGGGACTTTTATGATCCGAATGTTGCGGCGCCTTATAAAAGAGAGCTGGGCCCGGCATTGTACCTGGGCTGGGGGGCCTGCGTGCTGCTCCTGGTGGGAGGTGCTCTGCTGCATGTCGGCTCTTCTCCACCCGGAGGCAGAACGCTCCCTGTTTTTGGAACAGCAGCGAAAGACAACCCACATACAGGGGCAGCAGGAGAGGGGAAGAAGCAAGAAAAATCTTTTGTATGAGATCATTTTACAAAAATACACAAGGATCAGACAAGCCTCTGAAAACTGTAAGACACAATAAATTTGAGAATATTCAGTCTGTACTATGTTTAATGTGTTATTAAACAGAATTATTGCATGGTTCTGTAAGATAAATGCAATTTCCTTGCATGTTGGTAAATGATTGTCTTGCATTATTGGTACATTTACATGATAAACAGTTCAAATCAAACAGCGTCTGGTTTCTAATAGAATTTATATTGTTTCAAAGCTGGCTGCACGTCACACTGAGTTGACATGAGTTGTGGGAGGATTTTAGATGTTTGGAGGTTTACTAATGTGTGTGACTTACATTTTTCAAATTCCTCTCTGCCCCTGCTTGTGCTTGTGAGTGAGTGTGTGTATGTGGGCAGTCTGTGTACAGACAGCCAGTACACATAGTGTAACTATGTATGCTGATGTGTTCACTGAATGTATGTGTGGGCAGTCAGAGCGATGCTTGTTGAATTACTGTTTATGAATGTCTCAGAATGTTTCTTTGGGGTTTTCTGAGCAAATTAAATCTTAAATTTTATTTTTTTCTGTATTCTTTTAACATTTATTTTATTGTTTTTTTCTGCAATGTATTTTAAAAAAAATGTATCTTATTACTGGTTCCATACGGTACGTATGAAAAATATTTAATGATCTTTATGTAATATTATTTCCTTGTGGTTTTATTATCATTAGTTTTATATAACAAGAGTTTGTTGCAAATCTGAAGAAAATGTTTTATTTTTTAACCATGTGTTCTCCGATTGCACATCCATAGTTTACTAATTTTCACTATTACAGAAAAGTAGTCCTCAGGCTCTCACTAGGTTAGGATAACTGTAGTGTGTTGACTAATGGTGGAGGTCAGTAGGCTACTACTTAATCTCTAATAGTTTAATAATGTTTCATTCATCTGTCACCACCTCCAGGCAAAATAATAAAATTTCACTGTACATTAATCAGTGAAATTGTATTTTGCAGCTTCACTTTCTTGTATTGACTGTCTGTGGTGTAATTTATAACAACTTGTGCAAAGATGCGTTCTCATTCCATTTCAACCATTTGTCTTAAGATGTAAAACCCCCTGTGAGGTAATAGACTGTGTGTTTATGTGCAAATAAATGTTATCTGTGACTCACTTACCCACTGTTGTGTTTTCAAAGAGTATGAAGCATATAAATCACATATATTATCTTTTGGACATGTATTTGCTATCAGAGACTTTATTCAGTTTGGTAGAAAGAGAATATTCTTTTTTGTAGTTTATTTTTCTTGACATGTTCAAATCAACATTCCATTCGGTTGGAATCATAAAGAAAAACAATAAATGAGGTGCAAATTGGAGCAAGGCTTTGAAATTAACAACAGCTGCACACTTGCTCCATCTATTTACTACAATTAAATCTCTGTTGATTCCAAAAAGTAAAAGCAGACATAATACACTAGGGGGCAGTAAAAACTAATGTGCTCTCTAATATTGAGCTGTCATGACACCCTCATGCAAATACAAGACAATAATAACACTCCCAGCAAAGAGCTACGTATGTATTTTAAATTTAGCAAAAAACTGAAGCAAATATGGTCCAATCAGTATGAGACTTTTGTCAATCATACTACACATCTGATATACATTGTTTTCACTTTCTGTAAAATCCTTTGCTTTCTTTTTCATTTAAACTTCTGCCCTTGTGAGTGAGACATTACTTAAATTTCAACCATAAGACTCAATAATGTCACATGTTTGCAAATTTAGGTGTAACTGCTTTCAGCTGTTTGTGGCTGAACCGTTACAGTGCCATTATGTTGTATAACTCGAATAAAGCCTCAAACATGCCAGTGCGTGTCCATGCGTTGACTATAATAAACTACTATAACTGTGGATAGACAGATTCAGAGATTTTAGTTGTAAGTCATAAGTTACATAAAAAGCTGCCCATGAGTCAAGAGATAACTTTTATTGGAGACTTTATGACGGAAACAAGCTTAGCATGGTGCCAACAGCCAGGCAAAGAAAAGGTACAGATATCACAGATATCCACACAGTTTTTGCTGCACACTGCCGTGCTAACTGTGCACAACAGACAGACTTTGAGCATAAGAGCAATAAGAGACTGCATGCAAAAACCTGCTGCTCCCAGTAAAGAAAAAAATAACAAAAAATAAACAAGTCTGTAATTTTCATAATTGAGGCCTTTGTAATGTAAACACTGTAAGCATAATTTCAGTGTGTGGATACTTTTCCTCCCTTTCTTACATGAGAGAGGACAATACATTTATCACCAACCAACCTTTAAGTCTTTTTCATGGGGAGATAAATAAATTAACACACAATCATACAATAGGATCCTTCTTATTTAATATTTTAGAAGATGTGATTCAACTTAAATAACATTCAATTCATCCTAAACATAACTTCACATAATATTTATTATTTTATATGAAGCCTGTTGTTTGATTTTCATACAGTATAGGCCTAATGCACTAAAAAGCTGCCAACAACTTGATAAGACATAAAATTCCCCCCCAAAATTCCTTAATGTCAAGACAAAAAAACATGCAAACAGCCTATCAAGCTGCATGTGTAGTCTACATGGACAATAAGCCCACAAAAACAAACAAACAAAAATGGCCTACAGACTAACTTAAAGGTGCTGTAAATGATATTTAAAATTTTTTCCCCTAATTTTTAAATTAAGTGTTAGCCTATATAGCTCGACACTCAGACAGATATCACTTATATCGAGTGTTTTGTCAGTAACATGGGTCCTCCGCTCTGCCGTACACATGGATGTATTATAAGAACTGGATACCGGACCGGAAAATGGCCGCCGTTCATTTCAATGAAAGTTGCTCGCCTGG
>JAQLOL010000019.1:22069881-22085074 GCA_029783665.1 Naso thynnoides | reverse complement strand
ATATATATATATATACACACATATATATATATATATATATATATATATATACACACACACACACATACATACTTGAGGAGCTCATACACACACCACTAACATAGCCATTGGGAGCAATTTGGGCATCAGTATCTTGCCCCAGGAAATTTTGACATATAGGCCTAGACCAGAGGAGCCAGGGATCAAACCACTGACCTTCTGATTGGTAGATGACCTACCTGCTGAGCCACAGCTGCCCAATATTCAGACACTATCTGAGAAGTGAAAACTAAAGACAATGAACACAAAATACATTTGTAAAATTGCTTGTAAAAGGGCATTATATCCCATTTTAATATAAGGCAAGGGTGTGTGCAGTGAATAAAAAATGGATAAAAAAAAGGAGAAGAAGGTATTTTAAAGTATTTTGTTATTTCAGCTTGTACTAGGTTAAATTTTGAGTCTGACAAAACAGATGTTTTCCTGCTTTGAATGCGCAGACAGCTTTTCTAACAGCACTACAGTAACCCCATACGCTTTTACAAGGAGTAGCAAATGAGCTAAAGACACGCTGGGAGCAAAGCAAAGTGAAGCTGGCGAGCTATCGGCTGCCTGCGAGCTAATCCATTATAAATGAAGAGCTAATATATAATGTGAGCTACTGTACACAGCTGGGAGGAAAGACAAAGAGGGAGGGGAGAGAGGAGAAAGAAAGATAAATGAAGCTAGTCTTTGATGTCTGTCTGACACGTGAATGAGTTATGTGAGACACTCTGACATCATCAGCACAGATGTGTTGTTGTTACGGTTTCCTGACATGAATGAATCCCTCCTGCCAAACTAATTATTACACCACTGGCTCATTAATTATTGTGCGTAAATAGAATGTGAAAGCTGTTCATTAAATAAATGCACAATGCATGCTTTTTCAAACCTGGGAAGCATACAAACATTTTTTAAGCTACCTCTGTAGCTCAAATACAAATGCGCACACACACACACACACAAATAAATGTTAAACGTGTTCATACTTGTCAGTACTGATCACACTGGCAGATTGGTGATATCTGTCTGAGTTTAACTGAATGAAGTTTAGTGTGGCTCATGTGAACATCCATGCATTCTATGTAGTGTGTGCGTGTGTGTGTCTGTGCTGTTATGGTCATGGCAGTAGTGCTCGTGAACACAGTATTTATAATTAGACAGGTGAACATTTACCCTCTAGGATATCACTTACCCCTCTAATGTTTTAGTCATGCTGCCTGTCTGTTGTCATGACTCCTGTTGTTGGGACGACAATTCCAGGTTCTGTAGGACTGCTGAAGTTTTACCCTCAAGCCAGTCCACTGTGGTGCTAGCTCCCCATCCATCACATTACCTGAACACAGCTGTTATGTGCTCAGGTATGGTTTTCATTAGATGTGATTGAAGATAAGAGGTCACACATCCTGGTCCACAGTGAGAGCTTAAGGGCAGCAGCGCACGGAGCAGCAACAATATTGATTCTCAGATAACAACTAGTCGTCTAATTACAAACCAGAACCACATTTGAAGTCTTTTGTGAACCACTCATGTTGGTTTTACCCACTCTGTCACATCCTAAAGAACAATCTCAGCTGATTGACTTGAACAATCAGCCTCAGCAGCACAGCTGACCATCATCATGTGGAGAGCACCTGCCCAGATCAGATCGATGCTGCTGACCTTGAGCACAGCTGATTAAGAGGCTGATTGAGATTTTAAAGGGCTTTTCTTGTGTTTTGTCTCATAGGACGTGATGCAAACTTACACACATGCCATAAAAATAAGCACCCAATGTCCAAATTCTTCATCCCACAGGTTTAATTAGGGCTTTATTGAATAGTTTGAAGCGTCTTTGATAATGTTAAAGACACAATATCCTAAATCACCATTCAATTGCTTAGGCTATCAGGCTTTGAGTGTTGTGTGGACTAGAAGGTGGAAGAGGAAGGACAAAGAAGGACCTGACAAATATGTTGGTTTGACAATATATTGGTGAACATATGCGTTTATCTTCTCTGATATGATCCATAATTAAAACTTTTTTAATGTCACTTAAAAAATGTTTAAAAATACGGATCAAGTGACAGTTCTATCTGAACCCATGACCAATTTAAAGGAATTACAAAATATAATAATCTTCACTGAGCGTTTTTCATTTTATTTTTTAATTTTTATCCTACGAATGCCGCTGCAGAGTGCAGGTGCAGCTAATCCGTCTATTGATCCTGCTGTTGAGTCTAGTGGATTCTATATAGTAATGTGTTAACTTGAGTTGAGTAATGTGATTTTAATCAAATCATCAGCACGCTACATACATTGATTGTCTAAGTTTGTAAATAAAATTGAATTCCCAACTAACAGGTATTTGTGGCAAATTGGGCTAGTTAAAAATAGTAATCCTTGTTGGAATTTATGATGACGTCGGCAGGATAACAGCTAGTTAGCAAATTATACAGGGTGTCTTAAGGTTACATTAAGATGTGTTCAAGATCCTGTCAGTAAAATGACTATCAGGCAAAGGTAAACAAAATGTTATCATGATGTGTTTAAATGTTATGTCAAGAGAATGAAATGCTTATAAAACAATATAAGAAATATAGATAGATATCAGAGATGGACTTATGACCGTTGACCGTTCTGGTTAAAAAAAAGTACTGTCTATTGATAAGCATAGGGGTAGGCTGTTGGATGCATTTTAGACATTATGAGATTCAGACCTTTGCTGGAAGAAAATTTTAGTGACCAGACCTTTTTCAACTTTAATTGAAGACCCTTTACATAGATTGTCCAGCCTAGGGAGGTCCATTATTAAAAGGTAGAGTTACTAGCATTTTCCTAAAAAACAAGATACAATCTTACACAACATGGCTCTGACTCATCCATCACTTATGGGCACCTAGACATGTTTGGTGGTGACTGTCGGCAGAGCTTCTGCTCTCCGCCTGTATTTTGTTGTTTTGGTTTATTTGGGATGCTTTTTAAGAGGGGAGCAGGTGTGTTTTTTTTTCCCCAGCAAATGACAGCGTGCAAGTGAAGTTGGGAGTGGATTTGGGAGTGAGGTTTTGGTAAAACTTAGATAAACCTTTTTCTAGAACGAGAGCCAGTCTGGGATGTTTTCTGTTCAGCAGGTAGGTGCCAAACACCAGCAGTTAGCCAGTGCTAGCGTGCTAAATTTTGGACTTTTCCACGCAACATGTAACCTGTGACATTTAAAATGTAACTTGAAGTCCATGGCTTTGAGAATAAAACTTAACAAGAATGTTAAAACATTGCACAAAACAACAGTTTTTAGTAAAACTGGGTCAGTTTTACTGAGAAAATGTCCTCTGGTCTTCTCTCTGATGTCCTACGACTGCTCTGCCTCGACTCTGTGATTCTCAGAGGTTCCTGAAAGCAACATATAGGCTGCCTGCAAACCGAAGCTGCAACTGCAGCACAAGGCAGTTGTTGAGGACAGCTCCGCTAAATCAAAGGCTGCAGACAGACAGCGCTGTCAGATTTTTTCCATGAGACTCGTGTGGTTCTCTGTTAAAATAGACGGAGAAATAACCTGCTGACAGTCATACTGACATCATATCATTCACTGTAATTTTCACATTTTGAGTGTTGTATTTCAAAATAATATCACTTGTAAATGTATATGTGCAAATAATACCTTCATTTAATTCTGAATTCAATGTGAATTAAATGTATCATATAAGGACATGAAACTCTTTCATATTAATGGGAATAGGAAAACTATATAGAATGACAGGGCTGCAGCTGACGCAGCAAAGGCTGCCTGTGTGAACAATGACAGCAACTTTATCGAGTATAAATGCTTAACTGAGTATGAAATTGTTTTATAAACAACTTTACGGAGCATAAATATGTCTTTAGTACCTATAAGCTCTGTAGGTGAAGATCTCCTTTGCTGACTGGGGATCTGCCACTCTTTGACTGTCAGTTCCTCATTTTATGTGTGTGCGCTGTGCGCGCGCTCTCTTGTGTGTTCATCTCTTTATGAAGAATGTGTATCCCCTTTCTCTGTAATTGACTTCCCGTCATATCGTCTTGCTTCTTAATATTTAGACAGAAAGAGCCTCAGGCTGCTTGGATAGATGGCCGCTTGTCATGTCAATATCTTAATAAATGAAGTCGCTGATCTAAGCTCTTCTGCTCTCACGCTGACTGCAACATGGTGACTGACATCTATTCTGGGGTGCCAGAACGTTCCCACAGGAGCTCATCAGTACAGTTATTATCTAATCACATTGCTACTGCTTCAGCTTTATTATCCTCTGTGTCCATTTTGCTTTGAAGCAGAAAGACAGTGAGGTGGAGTCCTTAATTCCTGCCAGACTTCATTGTTTAAAACAAAATGGCCGAAACAGTTCTCTCTTTTTGCACCGTTTATCTTTCTTTCACACACACACACACACACACACAGTTTGCACAGCTATCCTTGTCAGAAATTTGCCTCATTGGAAGACCTAAACTATAACCTCTTTATTAATACTTAAGCATACAGTATGAAACATTTTAAAATCTAAAAACTAAAAAAAAAACTACATCTTTTTGAAAGAAGTATACCCCAGCTTTCACCAAATGTGAATCAAACATTAATACGTTACCTCATCTGCGAACATTCCTGAGTTTTTCATCTGCAGTGGAGGCTGCTTGACTACAAATAAAGAAATCACATCATTCCATGCTGCTTCGCAATGTACTCAAACTATGTCCTTTGTGTTTATTGCACAAATTAAGAGACTTCTAGTGGTGGAAATGACATTTTGTGTTTGAGAGTAATCTTAAATTAACCACAATTCACTTACTGTAACCTTAACAAGGACCTCAAAAATTACATTTTTGCTGGTCTTGACAAGGTCAGTGTGCACGCTCAAACACACAGAACCACGCACGCACACACACACACACACACACACTGCTAAACTTTGTGGTTGCTGGGTGTCAGCTCTGTTTTTGATCCACCCTGATAGGAGTTGTTGACAAAGCAATTCTCTTCTGAATCCGTTTTCACGTATCAATGCACACACACACAAACTGTTTTCAGGATGCTTTGTATTGGCACTTGACACAACTTTTGCTCCACAGCAGTGACACTCTGACACCCATGCAGACACGCACTAAGCCTATAAAGTGTAAATATTTGTGTGAGACAGCGGCTACAGAGTCTCTGCAGAGCAGGCTCAGCTTCATTAATTATGGATGTTGGGATGAAGCTCGGACAGGAGAGAGAGAGCAGCAGAGGGGGATTATGGAAGGAACGGTAGGATTGAACATACCAACCCTGACGCTCAAGTTACATGGAGTGTGACTCTACGGGGGCCGAGGTTCATCGATCATGTAGATTTACACACAGATGCTCCCACACACTGTTGCAGAGACCCCCCGCCCCCCAGCCCCCCAGCCCCCCAGCCCCCCAGCCCCTCTCATGCCTCTCAGAATTCTTTGTTGTTCCTGCAGCAACGGGTCTTTGACCGAGACAGAATTTAAGACTTAGAACAGAAGGAAAAATAATTCCTAGTGCATCATTAGTTTTTCCCACTAAAATGGTGACTGTCAGCAGCAGAATTTCTCTGCTTTACTTAGCTAGCTAACTTGTGTTTACATTGTGTGATGGTTAAATACACAGAACTGAGTTTTGTTACAAAAACCCTGAAAAAGACTATCAAGCATACACTTGAGTGACATCATGCTGAAAGACTGAAGCTGAGAAAGTTCCAGGTGGCCTAAAAAGTGATCCTCATCAGTCAAACAAAACTCCGAGCTTAGATTTATGCTGTTTTCTGTTTCCCCCTGGTTAACAGCTTTGGAGCAGCAGATTCATTCTGTCTACCACCCACTTACATGTCAGTGCTGACTCGCCAAAGAATATTAGACTGATCAATGTCCAGCGTGTATTTAAAAAGAACATCTGTCATTCACATGTTATTGTTTGTATTTTCTTGCCTTGAAGGAGAAGTTCAGTTTTTTGCACATCAAGCGCTCTATTTTTGAGCCAGGGCAAGGTTGGTCTAAGTGCAGGTTTAGGCATATTTGTGATTTCGTGCAGCACAAGTGGCCATTTTCGCCACCTGTGGCAAGTTGCTATTTTCGTGAATCAGGCTGCACTGAGCTGGGTGTGGTGGCGCAGTTGAAGGTGGGTCAGTTGAGATGCGCTGTCACAGTGCAATTTTAGTGTCATTTTGGTGGTGAATTTGCACTATTCTTCTTCCCATCCCAAACCAGGTCTGAAGTGCAGCTCAGAGCTGTTACGTGCATGATCAGTGTTGCTGTGTGATAACAGCCCCACTTTACCTGTGAGGTTTGCAGATATGAAGCACTTAAATTGGTCAGGAATATGTATGCTATGCTTTTAACATCACAGCATCAGTGACATCACGAGCACATTGCTCTTCATCACAGATGTTATAAATAAATGTAAAATTTGTCTGGCTCCTGTCTGCCTCTTCTTCAGCTAAAATTGACAATACGCTGCAGCGGTCACAGCGGTCTAAGGAGAACGTGAGGAGTTGATCTGATTGGCCATGATAGAAATCAGCTGTGACACACCTGCTACTTGTCTATTACTCCCATTTTACCACTGCACCAGGCTGCGCTGCAGGTGCACCTGCTTCTCTGTTCATTAAATTACCAAAAAATATTGCCACACCCACTTGAGCTTCCTGCACCTGGAACTTAGATCGTTGCCTGTGCTGTGCCCAGATTTATGAAAATAGAGCCCTAAGCCTAAGGCCGGTTTCACGTCTTCTAAAACGTTTATTGTATTTTGCAATGCATTGGTTGAGTGCACATGATCATCCGTTGTTTTCAGCCAGTTTTAGTCATGTGACGTCAGCAATAAGCTGAGTATAGAAGAAGAGCTTTTGCAGGGGGAGAAGAAATGGGCTGACAGAAAAAGAGAGAGGGGAAACTTCAGGGAAATCTAGAGACTGAGGTCCGAGAAAGAGCCCAAGCTACCTAGTGGTGAAGTTGTGTGAACTGTAAAACCATGCCCACAGACCCGGAGAGCTACTGCTACACGAGAGGGACTTAGTTGCAATGCAACTTTAAGGTCTTGAAACAGAGGATGTCGGTGCATCACATATCGTATGCATTATCAACAATACAGAGTTACCAGCCTTACTGAATGCTGGTTTCCTGCAGACCTTTTTCAACTTTACCACGATAAACTGCAAAAAAACATCCTAGACCAAAAGGACCTAATGATCATTTGTCCTCTTCGAAAGTTTTCAGTTCTCACTTCTTTTTGTTAAATAATGACTGATAGATGAACACAGTTTCATAAGCTGTTTTATGCCAGTAATACTGAATGTTACATTATCAACTTAGATTATTTATGTCAGCTGTTAGTATAGTCAAACTCAGGTGCAATCACAAAATGTACAGCCATCTGAGGACAGCAAAGTTTGATTTCAGTCTGTTCTTGCTGCTGTGTGAGCCAAACAGCTAATTTGTAGTTTGATGTGGTGCGCGACAGAAGGACAGAAGCCGGCGTGAGTGGGTGTAGTAATGTACGGTTGAACTATGGTTGGAAAAATAAATGTGTCAAAATAAACAGCTGTCTGGTGGCAAACTAAAGCTGTTTTAAAGCTAAATTTAGAGTGCAATTGAATTGACATTGTTTTTTTTTAGAGAAGCATGTACAGTCTATATGTGGCTGAAAACCGTTTTTCTGCTCATCCTGTCCGCAACGTAACACTTCTAACTACAGCTCCAGCGACTTCTCCCCCCTTCTCCTTAAAGTGACACCGCTGATAACCATCCGCAGAAGGTAATTGACTGTTTATGCACAAGTAGGTAATACAACACCACCTCCAAAATACTGAGCTTTCCCTTTAAGAGGCTGTTTTTTAATTTAAGTCTTGTGTTTAGACTCTGATAGCATGCAGATGCGGCTTCTACTCAGGAATTTGTTACCTAATAAATCAGGCTATGTAGAGGGAGTAGTGCATCCTGGAGTTGAAATAAATAAATAAAAATAAATAAATAAAATCGGTAGAAGATTCTCTTCAAATTGGACACAAGGATGTCGACACAAAAATCTTAAAAAAACAAAATAAACTGAAATTAAAAGCTCTCTCTCACACCTTTATCCTAATGGCTTGGTCATGTAAGACCTTAAGTGGACCCAGGAAATAGTTTTTTTTTCTTTTATTTATTATTTTTTGAATTGCCATAAATAAAACAGATTAAAACAAACAAACAGGAAAAAAGTAGCAAGTTTGAAGGAGCTATCGGCTGTTGCTGCTGCATGCTTCGCTGTTTCCATGGTAACTCAAAGGCAAAAACAAATGCAAACACACAAAGGAGAATAATCAGGAAGGTAATCAGGAAAATGATTATTTTCCCAGACACCGGAAAGTTGTGACAATACATTGATGATGTCAATTTTTGTCTGGATCAAAGATTTTGAGGGATATCTTTTGTTTCGAGGAAAACAGAAACTTGAACGTTCTTTTGCATTCATTTATTTACGTGACGCTGAAAGAACTCATCTGAGCAAAATCTGTTTGATTGGAAGCACAAAGATTAGATGCTGTCATCATATTTTGTCGGTTTGTGCACACTTCCCATGCTTCTGGCGCTTCCTTTTCAAGTTCCTTACTTGTGTGCTCCTTCGTGCTTTTGGTCATGTTTGCAGTGCACTCTCTGTTGTCCACTTCCCTCTCAATGAAGCTCATTAAGGCCGCAACCCTCCAGACATCATCCTCCTCCACTTGTCTGACGACTCCCATTGAGGACAGACTACAACACCAACTTTTGCCCGACATCTTTTGTTTCAAGGAAGACAGAAACTGGAATACTCTTTAGCGCTCATTTATTCATGACACTGAATGAGCTCATCTGAACAAAAATTATGCAGTACTAAATATACAATCCCACCCACCTAATAATCAGTTCCTTGATAACTGATGTGTGAGTGACATGATGCCCCACAAGACGTGTGCTTGTTTTTTTGCGCCTTTGAAGCTGCAACAAGAGGTGAAGATACAAGCACTATTTTTTGTGACTGGTATTAATCCCAAATTCAAGATGTCTGGAGAGCAAAAACTGTTTAGGTCTCACTACTGTGAGGGAAATCTCTCTCTACAGGCCTCTCTTCTGTAATGGATGTGAAGTCACCCTTTCAGCCTTCTTCACTCTATTAAAGTTCAATGCACTTTGTTGCCTCTACCCTAAAGAGTTGTTGGCATCCCGCTCTTGCAGTAGCTGCCAAGGCTGGAGGTGAAATTCTTAGACTACTGATAGTGAGTGGATAGAAGGGATCAGACTCTCAGGAGACATTTAGAGACAGACACCTCTCTGGAGACATTCAGGGATGGATACCAATACTTAAATACACACAGGAAAGCCCCAGATTTGGCGTGGCACACCTCTGGTTCACAATGTATGCTGTCGCCAAGTCTCCTTGGTGCATCAAGTCTGTCAAATAAACTATTTCTGCTCAAGACATCTTCTCCTCCTTATTGCTTTGGCTCACCTCCGGTTAGATTTCGACCTTTAAAGACAAAGAAAAAACTAGCCATGGCTAATGATTATGCACCTCGGCCTTGGATGTATAGCGAATTGGGTCACAGTGGTAGTACGGTTGTTATCTGGAAACTCTAACAAATTCATAACATTGGAGAAAAGAACAAGAGAGAGCAGTTTCAACATAGATTTTAAACAAGAACATCACAGTCCCTCCTGTCCTGTTTCCTCTCAGGTCCCTCCCCTCTTTCTCCCGCAACATATCCCTCCAAATAAGACTTATGTGCATTTGTGTAAGTTTGTTATATGTGCAGTGAATGTTAAGACTGGCACAGTTGATGGCCATGGAGGGATTGGATTAGGAATCGATCTAGACGCTGCTGGAGTTTTGTTGTTTGATTCGAATAACTCTTGAACACTCACACACATAAAACTAAGGAAGCAAGAAGCATAGAACAGAGACACCTGAGAGTCACCCTGACTGGTCAAAGTTAACAGGAGTGTTAAAATTTTTAGACTCCCTGAATAAGGAGAGGGGGGCTGTGCACAAAGAACCTAACTTACTCTCAGACCACTTCTGTTACCAGTTGATGAAGATATTATGATATTTTTACAAAATAAAACACAGAATAAGTTACCAACTCCAGTTTTAAGGTGGCTGAAAATAGAGCTTAATCTGTACATTCGTGTCTGGTAACAGCTGCTAAGCCATGACTAGATGATCCTTGTGTGTAGATGAGTTTAGGTATCTAATTATTTAGATGAAGTGCAGGCCTTAAGTAAACACTTAAGGCCACTAAAAAAACCCATTAAATTCCAATTATGACACCCATAAAGCTGCTGGTGTTCCCTTTGGGTTTCATTTAGAGGAAAGCTGTGCAGCGTGACTTTCCTTCAGATGACAGAGAAGATATTTTCCTCTCCTTCTCCTGCTTTCTCTGGGGCGTACATCCCTGTCATCCAGCTCTGCATTCTCAGCCCATCTCAGCATGTCAACTACAATATTTGTGCTTCCACACATTGTGTTATAATACTATATAAACATGCATTGATACTAAATGCTTAATAAGTGGGGCTTTGTATTTGTGTGCATGCAGGGTTGATAATTTATTTGCTGCATGCATGGTTACATGTCTCTCCACAGAACATGTCTAGAGGGTCTTGCTGGAAATTATGCAAGAGCACATTTGTGTATCTGTGTGGCCTTGGTCTGTGGACTTATGTATTAATGTTGATTAGGGGGAAAATTAAATGCCATATGATCTAATGTGCATTGTTGACTACAGGAGATGAACCCTCTGACTCTGTTTGGTGACATCCTCATATTAGCAGCTCCAAGAGCCTCCGCTAACCGTACATCAGTTAACTGGCCAGTGAGTGGAAAGACGCTGGTTTAAACCTGTAATTTACTGCATAGTTTTTCACTTTTAGATTTAAGACCCTTCTGTAAACAGATAAGGAATAATGGTTGATTAAAAAAAACAAAAAAAACCAAAAATGGAATCTGTTACAGGAGGCGTAAAAGTTTCTGTCATATAACCCAGAGTTGAAATACAAACTAGATCACTTAAAAAGATGGATTCCATTCAGGGAATGTGTTGGTATTGTATGGGTGGCACAGTGGATTACTGGTTAGCACTGTGGTCTTATAGCGAGAAACTCTTGGATTTGATTCCTGGCTGGGGGCAGGACCTTTCTGTGTGGAGTTTGCATGTTCTTCCTGTGTTTTGCGTGATTTTCTCCAAGTGCTCTGGTTTCCACTATCCCCACCCACCATCAAAACATGCATGTTTTCAGGTGTATCTCCAGTCAGCATCCTTGACCAAGATACCAGCTCAGACTCTGGAGTTGGTTCCTGGGCACTGCACTGTGGCTGCCCACTGCTCCTCAGGGATGGGTTAAATGCAGAGACCAAATTTCACTGTACACTGTAATTTTGGCCAATAAAGTACATTTAACTTTACCTTTACCTTTTACTTAGTACATTTGCTAAACTTCATGAACACACAGGCAATCAGAACCAAAACTTCTTCAAAAAGAAACCTCTTTCCTTGCATCCTGTGCCATCTGGATCACAGGAACAGTCTAACTTCATGTCAAATGATGCAGATTAGTATTTTCTCTTTTGCAAGATTTCAAAGTTCTTTTAAAATTTGATGATTAGTGGCAACATGGCTACTGTCATTTCTTGCTAAAACAGCCCTTACAGTCGCACCTGAGCTTTTCTTGCTAGGACATGACAAATGGTTTATTCCTTCATGACCTCAGCACACTTCCAGCACAGCACTGCCTACACTAAACCTACTGCTTTCAGATAAATGAAATCGCCTGTGTGATTGTGCTGAGCCTTAAATTGTTTTAGGATTTGATTCTCTTCAGTCCTGGGAAAACCTGTTTTTGACAGCATCGCTGCATTGCGCAAAGCTGCTGCTTGGTACTCCTTCAGCTTCCCTACACAATTCTACAAGCCTGCAAATCTGACACAGATGTAAAAATAAAGGAAGGCATTTTCTTTTGCATTATGGTTTATTCCCATTTAAGCTTTTAGCATGAATAGTCTCCATAAGCTCATTTGAATTACATAACACACATTTAAATAAACTGAATCCCTTCTCTGAAAATCTTTGCCTACGTAATTAGGGATGACGTCACGCCTCATTCTTGGACCGTTTTCACTTTACGTCCCTGATTCTCTCGTCTTGTTACTTCTGTTAAAGTACGGAGCTTGTAAAGCTTTTTAATATCAGTACTTCATTTTTTAAATGACTGCTGCACATCTTCGCCTCCATCTTTGAATCATAAAATCCACAGAAAGAGAAATTGCAGGCAATTTGTAAATATTTAGAGACAATTTGAATTGAAAAACATGGATTTTACAACAAAACTCTTTGGTCCACAGGTTTTATTGTACTGCATTAATTTTACATTTTACCATTTTCACACATGAAAATCATTTCTTTGCAATTTGTGTAGTCTTTAAAATAGTACTTTAAATATAATTGGACACATACGTTGACGTCTTTGACATTCTTTGAAGGTAGCATAATAATCTGATTATCTGAAATATGATTTAAAGGCAGTACTATTACACTGCAATCCAACAAATGAGCCGGGCATGGACATCAACTCCATCTCTGTCTTGTTGCCTTATTCTCTTACACACAATCTCACAACCAAAGAATAAGCTTTTGTATCTCTGTGCCCGTGGCACATATGCAGTTGTTTAGCTCTAACAGGATTATTTAATTATGCTTCTTCATTGAAATTTATCTCATCTGACAGGAAAAAAAGAACTCTTTCTCCTCTTTTCAGTTCATTTAATTTTCAAACTTACACTGAAAAAAAAAAAAAAAGAAATCTTTTAAGGTGTTACATTTATCACAGCGATTCTTTGATGTTTCGTGGATTTACTAAAGTCAGACTGTTTCTCTGCAATGTTCTTGTGAATTAATATCTCAGGAATGCAGTAAAGCTGCTTCATGTTACATTTGGACACCAATTAAAGTAAAATTCATCAAAACCCTCATTATTTGGTTCAAGTGTGGCAATAATAAAATATTGCTCAACACATACAATGGTTAATGTGGAGAGATACATCGGTTGAAACAGGATGAGATCTCATCATGACATATTTGAAAATCTCAAATGCCTCCTGAATATTACCAGGCTTACAGAGTTATCCACTGAGGGATTTTAATCCTAGAAGAGACTTCAAGTTATGTGAGGGGATCTGACTCACTGCTGTCATGGAAACTACAGTTATCTACTCAAATTAACCTCCAACGATACATTTGCATCTTAAGGCTAAGTTTGTGTTCTCACTGTTATTTCAAAAATACGTGGGAAGGTTTTCTTTCATGTCTGCCTTAAATTTTACTGCTGATTCCTTCATTCTTGGTAACAGCTGTCAAGGCTGCTAAGGGATGTGGAGCTCTGAAGGACATTGACAACTGCTTTTCTTTTGAAACCATAGCAGTGTTTGACTTGAACTTTTGCTTTTTCTACGGCCTGATTAATATGAAAACTTTAAAGCCCATGCCAATATTAGGAAACAAGGAAACTCAAACTCTGTTTGAGGGTTCTGTGCAGTATCTTAGCTGTTCCTAGGATGGCGCGTTTATGGACAGAGACCTCAGGTGTTGTACTTGGAATCTGCTGGAGTCACTCTCCCAGTTTGTGACTCACAGCCCCCAGTGCTCCGATCACCACTTCAACCACTTCTGCCTTCACCCCCACATCTTTTCTAGCTCCTCTTTCAGCCCTTGGTATTTTTCAAGCTTCTCATGTTCTTTCTTCCTGATTTTTCTGTTTGCTACATGCCTTCTTCTGTTGTTTGTCAATCAAAATTCTGAAACAGATTGATTCTCAATATTTATCCCTTGATCTCAAGATGAGGGCTCATTATTGTGTGATAACCAGATGAATTATCCTGTTATCAAGGGAAAACAAGTTTTGTTATTTCGTGATAACGCATTAATTATCCTGTTATCATGGAAAAACAAGCCTTGTTGTTTTGTGATAATGCATTAATTTATCTCATTGTGATCATTTGGATTTTATTACTATAGATAAATAATTACCTTTTTCAGCTGTTTTGTGGGTCATCTTTAGTTTCTGTGTGTTGGTCTATGGAAAGAGACAGCAATGTGTTTACCCTGATCCCCCATCTTGTGTGTATTTTCATAAACTATGGTGTTGTGCTATGTGGGTACCATCACTGTCTTCATCCATTCCTTTAAACAGCACACATGCATCCATGTTTGATTGCAGGCTTGCACATGGGCACGCTGAAAAGTACAGGATTGTTCATGTTTTGTACTTTCTTTTTGGGATGCAGCAGATGGTTGCTTTATTTGAGCATTTGTGTGTGAGTCCACTCAGCAAAACATGTTTAATGTAGTTTAACATACCATTTGTGTGTGCTTTCATTGCTGAAACCAGTTTACGTCCCTCATGTTTGCGGCTGTCACAGGTGTGACGGTGTGTGTCGGAAAGTGTTTAGCAGATGCGCCTCTGGCAAATGCATGACAGGCAAGTTGGGCGGTGAGTTTGGAGATGATACACACTAACACTAACAGACTCGCCTGTGACATTTCTGCACGCAGGGATAAAGTACAGAGACACGATGGATCAGCCAGGGTTCATATGTGCTTTTGTGCTACTTTCTTAGGACTCACATTACTTACAGCAGTAATATGTGGCATAATGTGATATTTTTTGTGTGTGTAAGGAATCAGAATTTAAAAATTAGTAATAGCATGACTTTGACAGTTTGTTGTTTTAAAGATGATGAAAGGGTGATTGATGAGACTGATCAGCTCATGTAGACTTGAGGTTCAAAGGTTAAGTTAAAACGTATTTACAATGTTTCAACATTTATTTCAAGCATATTCATATTAACATAGTTGATACAATTATTAACTTTTATAATTTGCTATTTAAAAACTTTAAATTTAAGTTAATTGATTGATAAAACGTGGGAGACTAAAGTCTAACGACAGATTTAAAGGATTTGTAATATATTAATCTTAGGAATACGTGGACCAGACAGCGAGTTAAAACACAGGACCACACACTTGGTGTTTATACTACAGGACTTCAGAGTGGTGAAAGCTCAAACAAACCTGTGTGATCGAGTTCAGAAACAGCAGCCTGTCATCATCAGACTGTTGAACTTGTATGTGCTGTTGCATTAAAAAAAATAAAATTAAGA
>JAQLOL010000019.1:22056459-22068024 GCA_029783665.1 Naso thynnoides | reverse complement strand
TTTGTAAAAAAAAAAAAAAAAAAAAAAAGAAAAGTTTTTTATAATTGGACTATTATACATATATCACGTAGGTTTAAGGCTATCAGACTGACATTCCTGAAGAAAGGTAAAGCCTGCTCACGCACTCCAAAATCCTGCTTTGGTCCTCATGGGGTCAGAAATGTTGTTCCTCAATGCTGTGAATGAAAACTGTGTTAAGTCAATTTCTTGTGTGTAAACCACTGTGTGTTGTCAATGTGAAGGAGAAACATTCAGTATATCACTATATCATCTTGTTTTACTCTCCTCATTGATTCTGGGAATTCATTTTTGGCCAGACCAAAGGAAATGGCCCTAGGAACATGGTAGTGACTTACTGACTAACAGACTGACTGACTCCTCATTGTTAAAAAAGCGCACGCATGAGTGTTGTAGCAGAGCGATACCCACTGCCGAACTGACGGTGGGCTCTGGCACTAATGAGCTGGATGCCAAATGCCATGAAACAAGACGAGTAAAAAGAGCAATATCATTCTACACTTCAAAAGCCACGTTGTGTTTGCTTGTTAAGATTTTCTTGCTGAACTCTAAGTGAGGATGAACAACAAAACAACGTCTGCACTGCCACCACCATAATGAGAAATGTAGTTAAGCCGTTAACTGCCATGACACACAAACTCCATTATACGAGTTTCATAATGATTATAGTCGTAATGTGCACGACATTATTCATCAACACATTTTCCAACTTCCATATATTGGTCCGGCTTGCCTAGTCTTGTTTCACTCCATCTCTCCTTCAGTAGCAGTTCAAGCAACCTTCAGCATGCAAGCGCACACATACACACACGCATAGACACACATAGAATCATGTTTTCATCACTTAAGAGGACATTACAGTGACTTACATCAGTATGCTGGAGATTTACTTAAACCAAAGCCACCTCTTGCAGCACAAGTCTTCAACCTAAAATGTACTCATTTACATTGTGGTGAGCGAGTGTGTAGATTTTTGTCCTTACAGATCAGTTAAGCCTACCCACACATGCACATCACATTAGCTAACGAGCTTCTTCATATCATGTCTGTAGGCCTAACGGTCAGACTGGGCTGAGATCGCCTCATGTGTCGGGCCTCCTTGGCGTTCTGGTCCCCACCGACCCCCATCTTCCCAACATCAGTGGGATGTCCCAGGTGTGTCTCCTCTTGGCCTTGCTTATGCTCTGCAACTGCACAAAGGTACGACTCACGGCCTCTATCTCTTTTTCACACGTTGGCACACAGATCGAGATGTGTCAGATCCACTTCATTCAAACTGAGTCTTCAGATTTAAAGCAAAGTGTTGTTGCTGAATGTTGACATGGCACTTCAGAAAGTTTCCTCCTCCTGCAGGTCTCCTCTAACTCCCTGGAGCTTGTGAAGGAGCAGTGGAGCAGCTACAGAAACCAGTGCCTGGACTTCATCAATGTCACGCCTCCTGCCACAGGTGAGCCCCACCAAGCATGAGCTCAGGAGAGAGAAGTAAACCTGTAAGTCAAGAGCAAAGGTTTTACAGATCTGCTCTCCACTGCAGGGCTGGTGTGTAACAGGACCTTTGATCTGTACGCCTGCTGGCCAGATGGACTCCCAGGGACCATTGTCAATGTGTCATGTCCATGGTTCTTGCCATGGTACAGTAAAGGTCTGTGTGTGTCTGTGTCTGTGGGATGTGTGTATTAACATCTGCTTAAACAAAACGAAGAAGGCGCGCAATGAACTATTTTCTGTTTGTTTTAGATAAGGGTATGTCAGTAAACATTTATTCTTTGACCTCTTAACAGTGGGAGCAACACATTTACAGTAGATAAAATAGAAAACCTCACAATGTGTCTTTGTGTGAACAGTTCAGCAGGGTCGCGTCTACAGAGTCTGCAGTGAAGACGGTCAGTGGGCACCAAAGAATACCAGCGAATGTGAGGACGACCCTGGTGAGGTGTGTGTACACAGTGCAGTGTGTATGTGAGTGTGTGTGTGTGTGTGTGTGTGCACGTGTTAGGGTGAGGGAGTCAGGCCTGCATTGTAAAGTTACTGTCATCATGTTTATTGTTGTGGAAGATGGGCGACTGAGTAACCACTCAAACCTGACACAAGTTGAAATGAGCATCTGGGAAAATCTCAGACAGTTAGGACACATTTTTAAGCCAAATGTGATGTAGTGTGTGTGTGTGTGTGTGTGTGTGTGTGAATGCAAGTAACTTACTGTGACTCTCCCATTGGTTCTGCAGCAGCAGTACGGCCGCATCCTCAGTCAGTTACGTATCATGTACACGGTGGGCTACTCGCTCTCTCTTGGGGCTCTGCTGCTGGCTCTGGGAATCCTCATCAGCTTTAGGTAAAACATGTATGAGAAATAAAGCTGAGAGGAAGGGGAGGAAGAGGAAGTTGACTGAAAAACAAATGAAAAATCAATCAATGAATCAATTAAGGGGTAGAAAAAACTAAGGCAAGGAAATAAAGTAAGGTAAAAAGAAAAAAAGAGAAAAAAAAGTGAGAAAAGGAAAAATTTTGAATGTGAATTCATTTTAAAGAAAGACAAAATTATAAAATAGATTAAAAAAAAGAATATTTAACAAATACATCACAAATGTAAGGAAGCTCTGAAGGACAAGTGAATTTTTTTTAAAAAATCTCACTTGTACGTGCATGATATACTAACTCATACGTAGGAGATAAAAGAAATACTGGATGTCTAAGATGCAAAGATAGATCAGTAAAATAATGTAAATCAGATCAGTGACACCAACTCTAACAGCTGTCACATCTGCACCAGGAAGCTCCACTGTATGAGGAACAACATCCACATGAACCTGTTTGCCTCCTTCATCCTGAGAGCCGTGTCCATCCTGGTCAAAGATGCCCTGCTGACACTCACACTGGATCCCAGGAGCAGCAGTGACACCCGAACCCAAGCCTGGGCCACCATACCGGTCAGAGCAAACACACCACATTCACCATCACCTCCTGAGAATCATGTTTATGGACAGTTATTTAGCATGAGAGAAACACCTTTTTATGGGGCTTTAAAAAAAAAAATCTTTCGTAAGATATTCTGTTCACACTGTGTTTAAGTTACGATTATGTGGTTTGATAATCACAATCACTTTTTACTGCCTGTACTTTTACTTAAACTTAAAATGCAAAAATAATAATGATGGTAATAACAATGGTACACAATGGGAGTACGCATGCACAACTGACAACCTGGACTGCACTGAACCACACAACAGTGCTGAGACTGATACTGTTATTGGTTATCAATGCTTTAATTTCAAACAATTTTAAAACTATATAGGCTAGATATAAGAAAACTAGAATGTAAAATTTAGATGTTCAATTATTAGGACAGGACAAATCCAAGATAACATTATGGGCCATTTTCTTTAAATTGGCTATTTATAGCCTTCATCAGCAAACCACTTACAGTGTCACAATGTTACAAAAATGCAATTTTATTCAGCAGAAGAAACATATAAAGTGTTTTGTTTTTTTGTTTGTTGTTTTTTTAACAGAGGTGTCATTTCCTGTGTTCTGAAACATTTTAGCATGGGGTTGATACTTAATGAAGCATTTGCGCTTTTTATTTGTCAAAATGGGGAGCACCTGTTACAAAGGGAACAGCTGATAGGTAATTAATTAATTAATTGATAAATACAGATTCATGTTAGGCTACTACAAGCCTTCGTACTTTCCTTTTTAAAAATGTGCCCCTTTTGTTGTTGTTTTTTTCTGGGGGAGCAAACTTGTCAAATCAGAGATGTTGGCAAAAATATTGTGGTTTCTAGCCTCCCTCCTAGTCTTCCTGCTAGCGACCGCAGTGCTTTTTCTTTATTTATCGTTAGAGGTGTTAAATCTCCATCCTCACTGATTCACAGATTTTGAGACGTGGTCCTGATAAGTCCGTGAAGGTTTAGGGCTGTCCCAGTGTCAAATCTTGAAGTGACTGAGAGGTCATCTCGAGCCCTTCATGGCCACTTTGGTATGTCCACATCTGTGCAGACTTTGCCTAAGCGAATTGCCCACAGTTCATAGCGTTGGCACATAAAACAGGGTTACCAGAGGGCAAGCCAGAAGGCAACCTAAAAATAAATAAATAAATAAAAATAAATAAACAACAAAGAGAATCAAACAACCCCTGAAGGAAAAAGAAGTCCAGGCTACATATAAGTAAAAACACATAGCTTACTGGCGATTCTTAATGTGTGTAGTAGTTTGCAGCCAATTTGATTAAACGGGGTTGATTTTTGTTTACATACAGGGAATGAAAAGAAAACACTGACATTCATTCAGCTTAGGACAGACTATAAGGCACATTTTATTTCATTAGTAAAGGATTTGATTGAATAGTGCAATATTTAAATAGTACTAAACATGTTTGGGAGGGTTACTGTAAAAATCTATTCTGATACAGTCACTAATTATCTATTAAAAAGGTAATGTAATCACCGTTTCACATAATAACATAATGCAGCCTTTCTTGTTTCCTTGTTGTCAATTTTAGATCAATCCCAAACATGTAAATACAAAGCAGCTCAGAAAGAAAATAAATCTTAATAGTTATTGAGTCTGCTATGAATGATTTCAAATGCAATAGCTAGAGCTGACACTAATCTGGTTTGTGTCAACAGTTTGGTCATCAACATTTTATGTGTAATGATGCTGTCTTGACCAAAACGAGTAAACTGATTTTCATCCACTCTGTAAGGCAAAGAGCCTGCAGGATGTTTTAAATCGGGCGATCGGTTTCTGAGCGTCCTTGGCTTTGACAACAATAAGAGATACGTAAAAGAGTCCAGAACTCACAATGGTACAAAATATGTTGCGGCGTTGTCAAGGTAACGTGAAAAGCTGCAAAGTGCTGTCCCATTCCTATTTATACCATTTCAAGCCCTTGCAACCTCTCTCAGTCAAACACTTGGGAAGTGATGTCAGCAATAATGTCAGCGGGGGGTAATAATGTCAAATCCAGGGGTTCTGACGGCCATGGTCTCGTGCATTACCTTAAGTGGACCATCTCTCATTTGTCAGCGTTAGTTTGAGGTCGGCTGAAGTTGATAGGGGGGCGGGGGTACCGGCCCCACCCCCTGCACCCCTACTTCCAACATCTGTGGGCTTATTTGCTATTTTTATTTGCTAATGTTCAAGTTCTAATAAGCTTCTGATAGCGTCCCTATGCTTAAACTTGTCTTTAAAACAAGGTTTTTGTTCCAATAAAATGGATAAAGTTAAGTTTAGGGAACTAAACAGGTTGTGTGACACTTTTGCAGAAGGCTGGTTGGGTTGGGAAGGTAATATATTGTAGTAAAGTAACGAGTAACGTAACTAATTTCTTTTGATACAAAGTAATAAGTAAATTCATTACTTTCGCAAGGAGTAATCAGTTATAAGTAACTTATTACCGGTTCTGAGTAACTTGCCTAACATTGTTCTAGACACTTAAAATCTTCAAAAAGAGCTTTATTTTTATTTTATGTTATTTAATATTTTTTGTGTGTCACATTCCTGCAAATTGACATTTGATCAATTCTATTTTTGTAAAAATAGATCTGAAAATAACTCTATGTGTAGTGACATAAATAAATAAAATATATATATCCAAATTAACCTAAACCTGATGAAACTAAAGTGTTTGATGTGTAATAGGAAGAGAAAATCAATAAATATGCAGTCATATGCAGCTCCACCTGCTCCTTCCTTCTTAAGCTGCTTTACATTTGCGTTGCAGTCATATACCTGATGTAAAATGCAACAGCTGGCATTGTTTCTGCATCAATACACAGGAAGGATTAGCAATAACTAATTAAAAATGAATACCACAAAATGTTATTTGTTGTATTTGTGCCAAGGTGCAGGGGAATTTTTTGAAATGTAGTTAGGGTTTTGCTGTAACTCAATTTGCCCTGAAGGAGAGTGAGCAGAGAGGAAAATCTCTGTGGATGCCAAAATCAATTATTTCATGTGCAGGACGGCAATCCTTGACCTCTGAACTGCCTCTTCCAAGATAAGATCCTTGTATTGTGCTGCAGTGGGCTCAGCAATAATTCCAACAGAGTATTTGCCAATGGAGACCCTGGTTTCAGGTTTAAAGGAACAACTTCAACTTCTGTACCCTGAGTGAAGGTCTCACCTTGACTTTTTGTTTGTATCTTCTCCACCAACCCCCGTCTGCTTTCTTGTGTCAGGCTGTGACGTGGTGCCGTGGTGCCATGGTGATGATGCAGTACAGCGTGTTGGCCAACAACTATTGGCTGCTAGTGGAGGGCATCTACCTGCACAGCTTGCTGGTCATCACAGTGTTCAGCGAGAGGAAGTACTTCTACATTTACCTGGTCATCGGCTGGGGTAAGAACCACAGCTTATATACAATAACTGGCAACCACATAGTAATGATGCTATGGTCATTTTGGAAATGCAAAAAGTCTTATTTCTTTTCTTTTCGAAGTTTAATGAGATGAGCAAACACAATTTTTACCCAAAGTTTAGTTGTAGCAAACAGGTACTGCAAGGCAGTCATTTCCAGGAATTTGGTTATCACCACCAGGTATGCAAATAGAATAATGAGCAAATACTTAGCAGCTGTGTGGTAAGAGGACTGTTCTCAGGATGAGTGACAACAGTTATAAAGAATTCCCTAAGGCCATCTAGTGGACAGGTGTGGTATGATATGACTCCGAAATGAAAACACAAAGTGATTTCACAAGCAAACCCGGCTTGTGAAAATGTAGATTATAGGAATTGTGAAATAGTTTCATGATGCTTAAAGTACACGGTGTGTGCAATATGTGTTATGGGCAATCTTTTGTATGTGCAGTGTGGATTATATGCAATGTATTGATATGGTAGCAGAGGCATTTTGTGAGCAGCTTTGGAGTCCAAGACGAATTTCCCTACAAGGACAATAAAGAATATCATAAACTTTAGAAGTCCAAAAAAATTCAAACAGCTTTATTACTCCCACTAGGGGCACTTGATTAAGAGCAGCATGTTGTATACTAGAGAAAAAAAAAACATGAAAAAACACATCAGCTTAATATGACAACATACAATCAGACAAGTGAGCCAGGAACTCATCAATAAACTGCTGTAATAAAGTGCACAGCCTGTAATATACACTGTGATGTGCATGACACAGCACATGTCAATATAATAATAGTATGACACTCACAGTATAGTTAAACAGGCACACCAACAAACAGCAAGCTGCTTAAGGGTTGTACAGGGTCATGAGCACCTCTATTTTGATATAACTGCCAGTGATGTTGTTGTAGTTGAATAGTAGTCATTGTACGTGTTCTTCTTCCTGGAATCATCTTAGAATTCCGATGCAATTTAAGCACCAACAGTTCAGTCAGAGATCTGTGTGTGTTATGCTATTAGCAGCTAGTGCAGCCTTGAGCAGAGATGAGTAGAGGGCTGCAAAGATCAGGTAGACTTGTTTCTCTCTAAAAACTCATTTTTTTCGGTCTTAGCTGTAGCTGACTCCTCTGATATGGCCTAATGGTTAGAGTAGCGAGCGACCAACAGGATTATTCTTGGCGGTGAATATTCCACCACTGAGGGCCCTTGAGCAAGGCCCTTAACCCCAATTGCTTCAGTGGCTGCAGATCAGACTGTCGCTGGACTGGGCAGCTTCCAGGTGTGAAGGTGTAACTGTGAATGTTATCAGGGCATCCCTGAAAAAGAGAGCTCACTCCCAGTGGACACCCCCCTGAATAAATACAGGTTAAAAAACATTACATTTTTAGCCACATGTGCATTAGTTCTCCCCGAGACTTGTAGAGAGTTCCCCTTGAAAGTGAGGCTGTGTTTTTATGATGCTTTGTCATAAATGTAAGATGTATGCAGACGTGAAGCTTAAGCCCCTTCACACGTAGAACGATAACTACAAAGATAACTTCAACTGTAACGATACTCTGTTGCTCAGACATTCACTACAAGATATCTTCTATCAGCTCACAGCTTTTACTTACTGCTAATCCCAAGAGCTCTCCCGATTCCAACCCAAATGTCTTGCTTTTTGATGGCATTTTTGTAGAGGGGACGGCCTTTTGTCAAAAAGTGGCAGGCTTTTCTGGACTTCTGTGATTAGCTCTCCTGTGAGGGACGCCATTACTTCTGCTGGGATGATAAACAAATGAAAGGCATGCCCCTTCCCTGTGAACTTTATTTTGATTGGTTTAAAACAGTTTACTGTTGTTAGTGCATCAAAAATTTGCTCTGAGATGGAATCAAGAGTATCGTTGTGTTGTCATTTGGATGTTTTTATTGTTATAGTTGTAGTGTAAACACATTCATGTGACTTCCCTATACCTATAACTTTATAGTTATAGTTATCATTATACTTGTCGTTCTAAGTGTGAAGGGGCCTCTAGGCTACGTCCACATTGCTGTGTCTTTGGTTTAAGACGGTAGCAGCTCGGCTCTCAGCATCCAGCATCACACAGTTCATTCAAAGAATGTTTCCCCTTTCTCTAGTCTGTGGAAATTAGCAGGCGGTTGTTTTACTTTGATGTGTGTGCGGTCAGTAACTCTGAGGCTTTGTGACATGACTCACGGATGATAAACTCCTTCACTTACAGCTTTGTATGCGGTGTTTTGACGAAAATTTAATCTAGCTCCAGGAAGATGATGACAGTCTTACAAACCTGTATCATGATGACAGAAACATTTTGTTAGGATAATATGAATGCATTGGTGGGTTTTCTGGAGCCTTCCCTCGTTACTTCAGTAACTTTAATACAACGCGCAGGTCAGCTTTGTAAAAAACATCCACGAGTGCCCGCTTTGTCGTCGTTCCCTACACACGTGGGCGTAGTTTTTCGTTTAGGTCGAACTGGGCAGATTTGAACCGACATGTAATTTTTCTCGCCATTCCTCTGGAACCACAACTCCATTAGTAACATTATACCAATCAATGTAGGACTGATAGCGCCCCTGAACACAGACACTGTCACAGTTTGCTGAATAATATGTTTCCTCCTGCACTTGTACACTGTAAAAGAGATAATGCTGGGTGGACGAAGCTTACACATATATGCATGATACATATTTGTTTTGGGTTTTTTTTGTAAAATAGTCACATGACCATTCCATCTGTCTGTGTCTGAACGCAATAATTCTTAAAATCTTGAAGTCTTTAAAATAAAACAGGGACATGAGGTTCTCTATACTGCTCTGTCTTTGAGCTGCTAAGACGCCACATTAGTGAGGATACAAGGCTCAAATGTGGCAACACTGCCGCGTCTTTGATTTAAGACGCAGCAATGTGGATGTAGCCTTAAACTATCTGTACTCTGCCCACTACTGATTTTAATAATGCATCAATTTTAAAATGCATGTATCCTCAAGTCACATTCTAAAAGCAGCGTTTGTTGATTTTTTCACACCAGTTTTCTTGAGGTCACAACGAAATGATCTCTAAATAAATTATGACTTCATGATTACATTTTTAGCCATTTCAGCTTGCTATTCCAACAACTTAATAATACAGCTACATTGTGAATTCAAACGTGTTTCCCCATCATTATGAAAATCCTCACTGGGCGGAGATGACAAATAATCGTCAAGCCACAATATTAACTGGACTGTCCAGTCTGATGCCACCGAGAGCCTGAGTACAGAAAATTCCCTGAAGAAGAGATCAGGTGTAAGAGGGGATACGCCTTTTTCACATTTAGAGACCTTTTTTAAGTCTTTAAAGATGAGAATAGTAATATTTGTCTATAGATAATTCAATTTTGTTAATAAAAATGTCACTGCTTTAACTGGGTTGAGAGTAAACATGCAAACTGTTACAGACATCGGTTTTGTTTACTAAAAATGAAGCTTTGGGGTCAATAATAAACCAGGAGTACGTCAATGGTATGACTAATTGTGTAAAATGACCGTCTCAACAACAAATCTTCACTCTGTTTGTTGTTTGATATAAGGGCGATTCACTTTAACATTGTACCTCTGTCATCCTCAGGGGCACCGCTCATATTCGTGTTGCCGTGGATCACAGTGAAATACCTTTACGAAGACGAGGAGTAAGTCTAATTTTTTACTGTCACATCAAATGAGAGGCAGCTTAGATGCAACAGTTTTTAGTGTCTGTGTCCTGTTAGTATTCGTATTATGTGTGAATATGAGATGAATGTGGTGATAACAGCAGTAAGTAAGCATGAATAATGGGCGTGTGTGTGTGTGTCTGTGTGTGTTTAGGTGCTGGGAGAGGAATATTAATATGGGATATTGGTGGATCATCCGTTCTCCTATCCTGTTTGCTTATCTGGTAAGATTTCTGTATCTGTGTGGCAGTTTTTAACTGAACAATGTGATGAAGAAAATTTGTGCCGGCTTTGTGACTGAGCTACATGAACACACACACACAGCATACAGCACACAGCAGATATTCACCAGCAGTGCCTTGGCACATGTCGCCATGAATAGAGATATGCTTGTGTTTGTATGTGTCCTTGAATGTGTCCTTGAATGTATTTTGATAAGACACTGAATGGAAATCAGGTGTGTAGATGTAAACAGTCTGATCTATGTAGTGAAACATTTCATGCTTTTAATTTGAGTATACAACTCTGCAAAAGTAGTTTGTTGATTAAAAACATGAATAAAAGCACTTGCGATGTTAAAACTGATTTCAGCTTAATAGTAAGAATCAGATTTTGACAACAAATTAATTTATTAAAGTCCCAAAGATCTGCTGCAAAACTGAAAGTTTTGAATATTAGGCTGCTCATCATTTGTATCTCTTTGGTGTTCTTGACACAGACAAACACACACACTCACAAACACACACACACACACACACACACACACAATTTGTGGAATTCCTCTTGTGTATTTCCTGCCTCTTGTTCCCATAGACACAAACAACATTATAGATGGACACACTTATGAGCATAAGTACACAATAATAGCAACAGTAGCAGCCTTGGTGACCTCATGCTAAAGCATACGTGCACACACACACACACACTGATTTATTCATAAATCTTTACATTTCCTGTATGCGTTGTGTAAAATAGGCTACACTTCATGTAATCGCCGAATTGCATGTTGTGTAACAGACGTAGCGTCACGTCATCATCCAACAATCCCAAACTCAACTTGCATTTCATCTATTGTTCTCATGCAGTTACACACACATTAACGCCTAAATAAACTGTATTTGTGTGCACTCGAAGACACACACAGCTATAACCACCATCTGAGACAAGATGCAGAGCTTATTGTCTCTATTGGGCGGATTCCCCGTATCTCCATATTACAGCCAACCTCAACATCTGGGTTTTGGACACGTGCAAGTATTTGACTGTATATAAAGAGAAAATTCACACATTGGCAGCACAGTTTCTTTTATTTTAAAACCACTTTTTTCTCAATTTCTGCAAAATGGATTTGGATTCACAAGGTTTTTGCCTGACAGCGACAATATGCTACCAAACTTGGAGTGTATTAACTTAAGTGCTGTAATAATGGATGTTCTGTCGTCTGAAAGGGTTCTGCACTATATCACAATGTGTGTTCTTGTGTGTGTGTGTGTGTGTGTGT
>JAQLOL010000019.1:22004698-22021366 GCA_029783665.1 Naso thynnoides | reverse complement strand
AAAGACAGCAGTGTCAACATGGGGCCCCCTTTCCTTGGCCACATCAACCAGCTCTGACAGGGGGATCCCAAAGCATTCCCAGGCCAGTGCAGAGATATAATCTCTTTATTTGGACCTTGGTCTGCCCTGTGGTGGCGGGCTTCTTCCTAGCTGGACATGCCTGGAGCACCTCCCAAGGGAGGTGATCAGGGGGCATCCTTAGCACCTCAATCGGCTCCTTTCAATGCAAAGGAGCGGTGTCTCGACTTGTAGTCCCTCATGAATGACTGAACTTTCCATCATATTCCTAAGGGGGGGGACGCCAGCCACCCTTTTGAGGAAACCATTTCAGCCGCTGTACCTGCATACTTTAAGATCACATTACACTAAAATCACTGTGTTGTTTTTACGCAATACATTACTGTATTTTTATACTTTTTAATCCTAAGAGCCTAGCCAGGGAAAGAGGTTTCAAATTAGCCGTGGCTAAAAACCTGCATACGTGGCATCTATTTTTCATTTTAAATATGAAACAAAAGTTTGCATGTGACAATAGCATTACAAAATTTTGGAATGAAAACCTAAAGTCTAATCATGTAACCTGTAATGCACGCATGTCTGTAGGGTGTTGAAGCAAGCTCCAAACAAACAAAAAAACTTCTATCAAATTAGCCCAATTTTCTTCTTAATGTTTTGTTTCATTCACTTTTACCAGATTCCATACTTCATTGCTCCAGACCCTAGAAGTCTACCTTCCATCCCTGAAAATGTGAGTATTAAAGAGTTTATATCTAATAATATCCCACAAAGTGGGTGGGTTTTGTAAAGAATACATTGTCTGTTTAAACTGATACACGTCTGTGGGTGTACCAGAGGAACTTGACAGAGCTGATTGTGGCAGTCGATGTGGGGAACTTGCTGCAGATCTATGCCAGCATGCTGTTCGAAAGACGCATCCTCATCTTTGCAAGCAAACTCAGCACTGTAAGACACGTTCTTCTGCTCTTCTACTTATCTAACATTTTAATGAACTTCTGGCCACAGGAGCACATGAATTTTCTGACAACCCACGACCATGTTTGAGACGTGTAATCCTGAATCGTGGCTATAAACATTAACCCAGTGAATCACTTTAACTTCTGCCAAATGCTGTTGTGCTGTCTTGAAGTCACACATCGGCCACCACACAGGCACATTTGTCCTATCTGTTATTATTGTCTGATACAGTCCTCTATTTTGTGTTGTATAGCTAACATCATGTGTCCATGCACTCAGTGCTGTGCTATACCCAATGTACTGGCAGCACATCTTCATCCCTGTGCTTCCACCCCACCTGCTGGATTATTGCTGGTAAGAAGCCTCTCCCTCTCTCTTCCATTTTCGTGCTCTTTTTATCTGCCCATCATGTATTTACACACAGTAAACTGGTTCATACTTTTTTTATGTGGCTACAGTGCACCTATGCCTTTCCTAATAGGGGTCCACACCAGTCTATCTGAGGTAAACTACTGATGTATACTTTATTTAAATACTACTAGTACTACTACCAGCTTTGTCCCCCAAAACTGATTGACCTTACAGATCAAAGTCTATTTCTGTTTCTGTCTTACAGAGGGTGAGGAGTCGTGGGTTGGAGGAAGTTGTAATTCTGAATGTGGATACAAATACTCTGGAAACCCCCTTCGATGACCTCAAGAGAATACCTTCAGATGTGGTAATAAATACTCTATGTGAAGGTCTGTGTGTGCTTGTGTGATTAGAAAGAGAGAAATTAATTAGGAAGTAAACCTTTCTTCTTTGTTCTCCTGTTTGTTTTAACACGACACTAGCAGAACTGCAAGGATGAAGAAAATTATACTACAATTACAGCACAAGCTAATGTTAAAGATGCAGCTTTAGCACATAAGGAAGCAAAACAGTCGACCACCTCTTGTTTGCTATGTGGATCAATTCTGCATGCAGTCCACATTGTAACAGCTTGAGATTTGGGACTACCTGATGATGATCAGCTATTAAAACTGCTTCAATGATTCCTGTGTCAGTCAATCAGAAATGACTGTCCCGAGAGCATGGGAACATTTTGTGGACAGGGAACTGTGGCAGAACAACTAAATTTAGACACTGGATCCCATGGGGCAAAACAGCCAGGTACTCGAGTCCCTAAATTATTTCCTGGACTCCTAAAAGTTCCTGCAATGAAACAAACTTTTAGCTGCACTGTCAGTGGTACGAACACACTGACACTCTTGCTAGAGTTGAGCCCCTGCCCACCCCTCATTGTCTTCCTTCTTTCATGTAGCTCTATATAGTCAACAGTCAATGGTCAATAGTACAATCAATGACTCTAGATTGAATGGTGATCATCCCTCCCTTTCACAACTCACATCAATCACCTCCAGACCAAAGTCAAAGCCTGATTGGGCTTCTTGTACCACAATAAAGCTTCCTTCACATATTCTGCCAAATACACCCATGTCAAAATGACCATTCTCCCCATATTTGACTATGGTGACACCATTTACAGCATTGCATCAAAGTGCGCCCTCAGGAAACTTGATACACTCCATCACTCTGCCATCTGCTTTGCCACTGGTGCTCCCTTTAGCACTTACCACTGTGACCTCTCTACACCTGTGGGCTGACTATCCTTTCATACCAGATGGCTTCATCACTGGCATCAGTTTCTTTATAAGTTCATGGTTGGAAAAGCACCTCTCTACATCACTTCCCATCTGCACGTCGCTAGCAGTGACTACAGCTTACGGTCTACTGACCTCATTCGTCTTACCATCTCCACAGCCCGCACTCTCTTTGGATGCAACGCCTTTTGTTTTGCTGCAGCATTCGACTGGAACGCTTTGCAAAACACACTCCAACTTACAGTTCTCATACCTCTTGCTACCTTCAAACATAAAGTACAGCAGATCGACAGCGATTGACAGCTGCACCTATTGGTTATCCCCCCATGCTCACATACACGCATACCCTCTCCCTCTCCCACCGCTCTCTCTCTGCCCCTCTCTCTTTCTCTCCCTCTCCATCAGCTATATTGTTAATTTACCATCCTCTAGTTTTGATTGTCCTGTTCCCTGTTGACCTTGTGAAGGCCTATTGTATATACTATATTTATTTTGTATCTGACTCCTGCTGGCCCCTCTTGGCCAGATCATCATTGTAAATGAGAATTGGTTCTCAATAATTTAATCTGGTTAAATAAAAAAAATAAAAATAGAAATAACCTGCAGCAGTCTGTTTGGATGTATATCATGAAAATGTACTTATGTCTCTAGATGGCTGAGTTGAAGGTGTGTTTGAAGCGTCAGGCTGTGTCACCTGGTTGCGGGGTCTCCCTGGCCTTCCTGAAAGCTCAGGCTCTGCTGTTTGGGGGCTACAGGGACGCACTGCAGAGTAACAAGGTCAGTGCTCAGTGAGAAAAGGTTTATTTCTGATTGTAAGACCTGAATTACACTTGGTTTTAACTTCATGTTGGGGTGCATGATAGTTTCCTTTCATATCTGCAGCTGTTTGGAGTGGTGGCTGTGTACATCCTTAGAAATTGATGCTATGTGCCTGCAGATGCAATTCTCACATGAGTAAGAGAAATGGACAGGACATGCCTCTTACAACGGCGCCCATGTTTCTTTTTCTGCCACAATCTCAAAAGAAAGAAAATGCTGACCTTTGAGAGTTTTGCCATGTTTATTATCTACACTTACCCAAATCCAAAAGCCATACGATCTGAGTTCACGTCAGAGTGCTGTGGTGGGCCTGTTAGTTGTCTCCTTCTTTGAAATGTGTATAAATAAATTAATGAACAAATTACATTTAAAGTGCAGCTGTTTGTCAATGCCTGGTTAAAATCCAAGCACTTCTACTTGAACACCAAGCACAAGTTTTTGGTAACAAAAATTAGGTAGATTTACTAAAAGCATGCATCTGTTATGCATTATAACACATGTGAACATATATAACACGAATTTATAACACGTTATATAATGTGTTATAGGTGGTTATGTTAAGGTTAACTGTGACCCTGCTTATAACTTGACATTAATGACGTCAAGTTTTTGCTCCATTTTTATAGTGTTTTTTATGGATAGCTTTGCATACAAGTCAAAGTAGTAGGCCATGTGTATTTTTTGTTGTTGTGCCTCTCGTTCTCTCTGTATGTTTGTACATATTTACATCTTTCTTTACAGGAGGGTGAAATGTGGTTCAGTGAGGAGCTCTTTCTAGATCACAAGTCTTCAAGTATGAGGCAGTTCCTGCAGAGCGCTATTCATTTACAGTTCTTCAAACAGGTATACATGGTGCATCACGTTGTTTGATGCCCTCTGGTGGACTGCAATTACTACAATGGAAAAGGGCTTGTTAGGCAGAGAATTAAAGTAATATGTTGCAGCTGCTTTATAAATGTCTCTGACATCTTTGGGTGCAGATTTTTTACTTTATATGGATTAGATGTTTTACATTTATCAGTTTTACATTTCAGATTATTTCAGGTATTTATATTTTACCACCATTAATGTCACAGAACTGAATGATGGTTAAAAAAAAACATACAAAAAACAGACATTGGCAGGACTAAGTCACACTTGTGTTACTGGGAATGAATAAGCATTCATGTATTTTGATTAAATAATTTAAAAAATAACCTCAAGTATGTATTTTAGTTCATTGATGGCCGCCTGGATATTCTGAACATAGGAAAAGAACTGGATGACCTCTTTGAGGAAGAGATTCTGAAATGTGAAACAACTGCAGGTGTGTATATGTGTGTATGTGTGTGTGAAATTTCATTTTTCGCACTTGTCACTTATCATTCTTTCTTTGTATCTGTGGTGCAGGTAGAACCAAATCTTATCATCAGTTAGTTGGTAATTTAAAGGTAAATTCTTTTAATCCTAAATGAAATTGTTTTAAGTTTGTTTCCATCTTGTTACAAAAAAAAAAAAAAAAGGCATCGCTGATGACTGTGTACTTTTAACAGAAGGGGGGAGGAGCACTCATTCTAAACATGAAGTCCAAAGCAAACACAAAGGTGTGTACAAACCAAGATTTTTTATTTTGAGGAGTCGGGGTTGGGGGCTTTACCAAAACAACTCTCCTCATAATCCTTTTAATCTCTCTCAGGCCAAAGGTATCGCCAAGTCTGGTTTGAGAAACCTGCTAATGCATAAGGTGGGTCAGTGTTTATGTGGGTACATGCTTCCAATGATACAAATCTTGCTGTTGTTTACTCTAATACTTCTTCCTGTATGTGTATGTGTGTGCGTGTGTGTAATGCAGGCCCAAAATGAAGAACACACCCTTCAGCGTGGAGGATCGGTGTCGCACCGCCGTGCCCAGTCTGACTGCTTGCAGAGCCGCTTGCCAATCACGCAACACTTTGGGAAGGTGAGATCTTCTCAAAACAAGTGTGTCCTTATTTTAAGTATTTTATAAAATTGAAACACAGACCATCCTCAGCACTATCTAATCTGCCTGTCATACTGCTGCTTTTTGCTATTTTGCACCTTTTATGCCATTTTTGTTGCTTTATTGTGATTCACCCCCCAAATCTGTCACTCCTATTGGGGGATATTGCATTGCTTTGCTTTGTTACTCCATGTTGCCTCATGTCAGTCACGTCCCCGTCGACCTGTTCACAAACATAGGCCTCCGAGAGATACAGAGGACATGAAGGACACTGAGGATACATGGGATGGGTAAGATTCAGAGAGACACAGAGATAAAGAAATGTGGAAAAAACAGGTTAAGACAGGAATAAGCAGCATGGAAGCTCTGATTTGTGCCAGTCTGTTATTTCGCTGTCTCCATACATCAGAGCTGTCTCTGGGCCCGTGGTCAAGCCTGACTCGGTGCTCCAGAAGGATGAAGAAGAAGGGGAAGATTCAGTGCTGTGTGACTCAGAGGAGATGGATCTGCTTGGGGAGATCTTTGAGACTCTCAGCTCTCGCAGTTCCCACGAGCGTGGCTTGCTGTACGGCACACGCAGCTTGGATCTGTTTGGACCGGACAGTCATGACTATATCACAAAGGTAGGAGAATGAGAAACTGAGACACACAAACATGGCACAGATGTTATTTATGAGACCTGTACCATGAATCAGTATTTGCAGTTTGTGAGGTAACTTCACATTCAACTTGAGTTGATGATGGTTTGACTTTGCTCTTTGCTGACATTGTGTTTATAATCATGCCCAAGTGCTGACTGCTACATGGCTTAGGATTAACCAACACTTAAACAAAGCAACACCCCTTACATTTTTGAAAAGGAGATGCCTTCCTGGAAATTGTGTGCTCTGCCTTTTCTCCTCTGTAGGGAAACAAACTAGAGATATATCGAAACACTTTGTAACATGGAGAGAACTTCTTAAAACATTGAAGATGGATGCCCAGACAAGCAAACAAAAACAAAACTACAACTATAACGTTTCAAAAGCGTGCAACAGCTCCCACATAATGCTTTGGGTAGTCTGTCTCCGGGTGTAACTCGTCCTGTAATGTCCTCCAAAGCCAATGCATGTCCGGCTGGTTGGATGAATCACGTCCTAATAAAAAGATTGTAGTTAACCGATGAAAATGAAAACATCAATGAACTTTGAGGGAGTTTTCTTTGGTAGGGGAACTGAGCCATGCCATTTTAGACTTCAGAGAGTCATGGCCCCCAATTTGAAGGACCGCCCTTAAGACTTAGGATTGATTCTGCAATGCAAGTTGTTTTTTTTTTTTTTAACTCTGTAACTGTCTCCACCCGGTTCAGCAACCAAAGCTGGGGGCATGTCATCAGTCTCTAGTCACACAAAGCGTCTAGAGACTCACTTGTGAGTCTAGGTATTTAGTGATCCACGACCCATCCTATTGATTTCTTTTTTTTGCTTTGATATCTTAGCAGTCACGTTAAAAGCCTGCTGCTTTCACGAAGTCTGCAGTTTTTTTTGCCGGCTGACCTTCCTGCGTCGGGCAGCTGCAGTGTTGCTTTTAGCCACAATTGTTTTTAACTTGTTTGTATTCGATTATAATTAGGTTGCTCTCCAATAGTCCGTGATGCCACTCTCCTGTCAGGAGACTTCTCATATTTGTAACTGATTACACGCTTCCAACACCATTTGTTTTATGTGAACGTGTTCATGTCTAGATTGAGAAAACCTGGTTTGATTTGTCAAACTGATAAACACTACCATGTGACTGCTTAGCTAGATTGGGTTTGTTAGGTTTAGTGAAGCCAGATAGCAAAGATCTGAGGTATGTTGAGCTGCCTTTGTCGTATAGGTGTCAGATCTAATATTGACTTTTATGTTTTTTCAGCACGGCTTTCCACACAACCCCAGCCAGGAGAGCCTGTCCCTGTCCATCAGCGGCAGTGACAGCCTGCACAGCTGGAATCTGGAGACGACAGAGGAGCTGTCAGATCTGATCGAAGACTCTGATTGGTCATGCCTGGACACTAGCGTAGAGGAGGAGAAGGGAACAGAGGGTGTGCAGGCAGTGTGTAATATGGGCAACCAAGAAAGCAAACCAGGGGAGGCCATAAAGAAACAAGAAGAGGGGAAGGTTGCAATAAATGGGAACAAGGAAGAAGAAATGGATGACAGAAATAACTTCAGGGAAGTGAATGCAGAGGATGAGGGAAAAAAAGATAGTCATGAAAAGACAGTGAGTTTAGGAGAGGATGCTGATATTGAAACTGCTGACAAGCCAGAGAAGGAAGAGTTGAAAGAAAAAAGGGAAGGGGAGCAAAAACACATTGTGGAGGTAGTTGAGGATGAAGAGATGGAAAAAGGTGCAAATGAAATGCTGCAAAGTGTAACAAGACAGGAAGAGGCGAGAGAGAATCAAGATGAGGAAAGTGGAAAGGTGACAGGCTCTTTAAACAAACTGACAAAACTGAATCACCATCAACCCAAAACTGCTCAGGAGCAGCAGGAACAGGAGGACAACCTGAATTCCACCGCTTTCCCTGGACCTCACAGTCTCACCGCTGACTCTGAACCTCAGGCAGGTCAGAAAACAAAAAGTGAAGCAGTTGAGAAAGAGGAGAGGGAGATGAGACAGAGCCCCTCTGCTCCTAAAGTGCTGTCTGCGGTGGTGCGCTTCCAATGTCAGGCGCATAGCCAGGGCTTTCAGGTGAAGTCCAGGACCAAGGAACTGGCTGAGCTTGGCAGACCTTCCAACATGTGTTGGAGCAGAGAAAATGCAAAGACTCACCCACCATGTGACACAAGTAAATCTGAAGAGAACACCCACTCAGAGGGTCATGAGGAGGAAGATCTGCCTCCAATCAAAGTGTCGGAGCTCAAGAAGAGATTTGAAGCTTAAAGAATAAGGCTGATGATGTTATGATCTTTTTCTACTGTCAACAAATGGGAAGAACCACGAAAAAACTAAGGCAGACTTACACTTGGCCCAGTTGTCCTGTACCGTGCCAAAGCACGAATGACCCCTCTCCCCCCATTGCCCTGCACTCATGTTGCTCCAGTCTAACTGCGCCTGAGCATGCATGAACAACCTGATCTATGGAGTGCGACTTTTATTTTTACCTGCATTTTTTTCATCTTGTAATGACACTGTTCAATTGTTCTGTTGTATCTGCGATCTTAACAACAGTCTCAGTTTTTCCCCTGCTCTTCATCCAGATTTTGTGCTGTTGTCTGCTTGAATTACATAAATCCTCCACAAACAGTCACAGCGATGTCGGCGCCCTGTGCTTCTGCTCATGTATGTGCATCTGTACTGTGCCGAAACCCACATCTTGCAACTGTGCCAGCATCGACAAAGCGTGACACGCTTGAGTACGGTACAGAGCACTCCACTAGTCAAACCAACTGGACGTTGGGGGTCAAACGTGCTCAGGCACGGTACAGATTGCCTAGAGTTGAGTGCACCCTAAAATGGGCAGGCTGTCTCTCAGTATGTTTTGATTTTTCCTGGGTGTTTGCTTCAGCCCACCTGCTGCTACTGAGGAGCTTTCAAGATGGAGTAAATAGCCCAGTTTCCACCAAGCAGTAAAGTTCAGTTTGGTACAGTACCACACAAAATTATTTGCATTATGATTGTCTGCTGTTGTGGATGGTACCAAAATAACCATACTGTCCTACTGTTTGGCATTCTTCCGTTGGGGTACCAACACACTGATCCGGTACCAAAAGGGTGAAGCTAGACACCCTGTAGTCCTTTCACTGCAAACAGGCAAAAAGCTGTTTTTATTTGTCAGCACATGACTGTCTGTTGATATATTATTCTAGTAAGGTTTTTTGGGGGGTGAGAATGCAACCATGTAGATTCCAAGTATGTCAGTTTATCCAAATGACGCTTGTCTGTAATGTGTCGCAAATTTTTCGGACATGTGAGGAATCGTCTCTTTTTGGGTGAGACAGACGGGTGTCTTGCTTCATCACCCCAGAGAGAAAATTAACCAATGAACTGATGGGCTTTTTAGAGATTGAATGCCCTCTGTTATGTTTTCATAGCATTTTTAAATGTTATAATTTAACTTTTTAGAAAAAAAACCCCATAAACACAAATATAATCTATAATTGTAGCTGCTACCTTAGTTTGTTTGAATGTACAAAACAACACTGCTGCCTGTGTGCGTTTCAGTGAATAGATATATCAGTTTAAAAGAATCAGTCTAATTTCGTTTCGTTTTATGAATCTCTTTTTGTGAGAAAAAGTGCGTTAAGTGAAGAACAATAGCGGGATTATTCAGTCAGGTATGATGTCACTATATTTACTTAGTTGACGTGGCATTCATCACATACCTGCCTAGTAGTGGTGTCCCATACTGCAAACCTTGGTATTGATCCAATACCAAGTAAATATACGGCCTGTATTGCCAATAATGTAACTTTTTACTTTAAAAGCAGCTTATGTACTTTCCTGGGGGAGAGAAGTACTTAATGATTTATGAGGTGAATGAATCATCAATATGCTGAATCTGAATACATTTAACATAAAATTACATTTTAACATTTGTCTCAACTCTTTAAAACATTCTCTCTGCCATGTTGCTCTCCCTCACTGCAGCCAACAATGAGGGAGAGCACATAGTACATAGTCTGTGCTCAGTGCCGCTGAGTCATGTGATAGCACGACAACAAAACACAGCAGAGCAGGGGAGGAGGAGGAGCGACGTGTGCAAGATGTGAAAGGGGCAGTATTTGCAATTGCACAGGCATGTGTAGTCCTTGATGAAACAGGAACAACATACTGAATGAAGACGATAGGAACTGAAATTAAAGTATGAATCCCATGATACCAATGCCAATGTTAGTATGGAAACTACAGAGATTTGGATCCGTCCGCCCAACCCTTCTACCAAGTAAGGGTATGGTTGGCGGTGGAAACGCAAGTCAGATAAGGATTCACTGTTCTGAGGAGTATCATTCTGCATTGAACTGTACTGTACTGCTTGGTGGAAACAAGGCTATTGATGCATTTTTGAGGACTATTTTCAGTCAGATTAGGTGTGCTAGTATTTACTGCAACAGGCCAATGTGTGTTCACATTAAACATTTCACCCAAAGTGTGGCTCACTTATGTATTTTTAATATCTTTTGGTATTTTCATGGAATTTGTTGATGGTCAAAAAAAAGGAGCACCTTTGTTCTCAGGGGGCACAAACTTGCTGGCAGATTTGGCCAATATTTAAAAGATTTTTGTATGTGTGAATATGGTACTCTTGATGAAATGACTGGTGGATTGCATAACTTACAGCAATGCAACTTGGCAGAAATAAAGAAATACAGTCGATGCGGACAATCCATTGCTGCGTTTCAATGCTTTAAAACATGCCCTCACTCACTTCCCCTAGGCACTTACCCTGGGGAAATCCTTGCTGCCATGTGAAGTGACATCCCACTTCTACATATAACTCAAGGGAACTCCATGAGATCAACCCTCAGAAGACTACGCACATATAGAGTGCTTAAATCATGCCCCTCTGCGTCCATCCGGGCCATGGGACGTTAATTCGGAAAAAATATGAATGGTAGTCAATAAAGAGGCACAAATAACTTTCTGATCCCATTTGGCTTGTGTCCTGAATTACAAATGATAGCTGGCAATTTAAAAGATAATTTTTCATGTAAAGAAAGTTGAATTTTGTCAAACACTTGAGTAAAAAGTTTTTTGTGGGACTCCTCAGTGAACTGAGTCTCGTCTTGCACAATTTACGTCAGCAACGCCTACATGGCCGTAGCACATTTTCTTTCTTCCTTCACAATGAGAGAAAATGGATTATAAGAGGAAAAAACCATCACAAGCTCGGGCATATTGAAAGTTGCAACTCAGCAAACAGAGTTGGTCAGTTCTGTAAAAGACTGTTGTTATTTCAGTTCCGTGACAATTGGGTGTGTAGTCTTTCTACAAATGTATTCTCAAAGTCTTACACTTCAACAGTTGTGATAAACTGCAGACTTCTTGATTTGCAAAACTATCTTTTAATATGACAAACATATTTGAGATTGGTGGTACAATTTCAACGGGATCAAAAAATAATCTGTCCCTCTCCATTGACTACCGTTCATAATTTTTCCATATTAGGTCCCATGGGGTCCACCAGAAGGGGCTTGACTTAGCAACTATGAAACGGCACGCATCGCGATTTTGCGTCATTTCCTGTCCCAAGTAAGCTGACCAAACAATGACATACTCTGCATACATCTTTTCCTTCATATGCTTTATCGAGTTACAGGAAGAAACTGCAATTCAGAAGCAACTACGTTGTGGAGTAACAAAAACCTCTAACGGTAGACATTTATTACAGACTTATTTTGAAGGGACACACATGAACCCCTGGCACTCAAGTGGCCACTCGTGAGACATATGGTGTTACATCACACCAAGCGCCGAGGGTAAGTGAACGTTACGCACATCAGCAACTGCATGATGGCCCATTTGAAACTGATGCCTGAATTCTGCATGTTTGTGTGAGAGACTTTTGGACTTCATCAGTAACTTTGAAGCAAAAATGGAAACATTCCCAAGACAATGACATTTTTGTTAAATCTGACTCACCCTAATAAACTGAACATTTTGTCTTTGATCTTTTCCTTCAATGCCTGACAAGCGACAGTAGAGAGCCTCAGTGCTGGCTGTGCACAATCCTGATTTATTAATATTACACCTTGTGTCCCATACATACTTAAGTTTTGTTTTTAAACTGAGCTTGTCAGAGCTCAACATAAAAGTGCTTCATTATCATTGTCAATATCCTTCATTACTGGACAGTGTATAACACAATGTTTTATATATAAATACACAGAACACAGAGTAAAAATAGACCTTTGCAGATAAAAAAATATAATCGAGCTCATGTCCCTTTGTGGCACAATATAGCAATGACTTACTGAGACAGGGGAATATGACAGAAACTCAAATGTCACATCTCCTCTTCCACACAGTAAAAAAAAAGGGAGTCTGATCACTGTATCAGGAGTCATCAAAAATGAAGAGGTGCAGCACAAACAGTGTTTAGTGTCTCTTGAGATTTCTGGTGAAAATAAGCGTGGTTCCACAGATATACATGGCGACAACACGGTGAACATGTGTTAGGACACCTCTACGTTTTTGATCATATGAGTCGTTCTTCTTTGGGCAACGGCAGAGGAAGACCGGGTTTTTCAGACCCTGTCGTTCTTGTCTGTTTCTTCTCCTCTGCACTTGGCCTGTACGTTCCCTCCATCCGTCTTTTCTTCCTGAAGACACACAGCAGCAGCAGGAGCGCCAAGCTGAGCAGGGACAGCACGGTGAACACAAACACTGACGCTGGAGGTGGGATTAATACCTGCGTTGCCATGGTGACTGACAGCTGGGGAGGGAATCACACACACACACACACAGGTTAGACTGCTAGAGCATGACAAAGTCTCGTAAGGCTTTAGTTGGCCTTGTCCACATTTCGACTGCTATTTTTTTTTTAAAATGTGCCCTCTTTCTATGTGTTTTTGCCTTATGTCAACACAAAGTTTCATCTAAACTTGATTTTAGGTCACTAAAAACTTTGTGAAAACCCTGGCCAGAGTGAGGATATTCACAAACTCAGTTTGCAGAGTTTATGTGCTGACAGGGAAAACAGTTTTTGCCCTTAAATGACAGATTTATGCCGTCATCTCCTCACTTTACAAGAGGAATGTAACTTTCATTGTGTTTTTGCATTCATTTGTTATGAACAGTGCGTATGTAGACAGGATGTTTTTGATAGAGAAAGAGGGAAAAAATAACACTTTAAAAAATATTTAGCATGTGTGGACAAGACTATAGTTTCTCACTTCAAATTAAAAGCATGATAAGTGTACCAGACTTGACGCACAGCAGGTTTACGCCACAAGTAAATGACTTCACATGTAACATCCGAATAATATGAATCAATGAATGGGATTGGACAAAACAAGAGTGTTAAGCCTTAACTCACCTTCCTGAGATTAAAGTAGCAATTGGGTGTGTATGGCCTGCGTTCTTACATCTGGACCCAAAAACTAAAGAAGAAGAAGGGAAAAAAAAGCCTTCATCATTGTTCGAGATTTTTTGCAAGAGTAAAACAAGGTTAGTCAGTTTTCAACTTGATGAGGAGGTCTATGTAAATTTCTGATTTATTTTTAAAAGACAACAGCAGAGGGCGGAAGAGACCATCATCTTAGGTGTAGCACAGGTACACATATGTTCAAAAATAAATAAAACAGGGGTGCCACGGTGGGTTTAAAATGTTCAGTGTCAGCTATGGTATTTTTAATGATGTCAGTCTTTGACTTTATGATAATAGACTTTGGTTTACTAACTTTTGTTTTAAGTAAATAGGTCTCTTGGGCTTTCAAATAAAAAAATTTGAATATAATAAATTAATTATAGACCTAAATTTTTATTAAAAGTAACTTGTACCACGAGTTATTCATGAAGCAGATTTTTTTTAAAAACTTTTATTTGAGTAGAATGCCCAAAATGTCATTTTAACGATTAGCTGAGTCTTTTTCCTTTAAAAAAATAAAAATTTAAAAAATATTGCATTTCAAATCGAATTTAGATTTTTCAGTGCTCTAGGCCTACTCATGGATGGTGTACACACTAATTCAACTTGAGTCTGGACAAATAAAATATACAGAAAGAGCATTCTTCAAATACCTTTTAGTCCATTACAACACCATACAACATCAAACAGATTAATCCATTACGTGACCACAGGGGCCATTTACCACAACACACAGTTTCTGTTCAGGGTCTTTCACACAGGTAACATCCACAGCTGTTGTTTCAGAGTAAATCATATTCTTTAGCCAGTGTACTAATGCCAGAGGGTCACAATTAAGTCGCACTCATTAGATTTTCTAACAGTGTTGCTGAAAGAGAAGAAATGTTGATCTATAGGCTACAGTGAAAGCCTGGTGTAATGATGCAGAAGTAAGATATACACTAAACTCACCACACATGCTCTTTTACGCGTCAGATTCATGCATTTTTCTCGTACAAAGGAACACTGTTGACCTCATTCGGACTCTGAAAAGGCCAGTGCACCTGAGACTCCTCGGTAAACTCACGACACGAACAGCGAAACGCGAAGTGAAGTTTCACGCTGCCACAGGCGGATGAATGTCTGCACCTGCGGAATGCGGAACGACCTGCTCCACCCGTTTACCCGGTACCTGAGCTCAGGTGAGCCCGCTGCTGCTGCAGTGAAATGACAGCTGAAACCGCCGACAGGTAAAGAAATGAGCTCCTGCAGGCGCAACCTAAACCTGGACAGAAACTGTAGGTTGTGGCTCGACTCGTGGGGATTCCTGTTGTTTTTTTCAGGCAATAAATTTGACAGGCTGACCTAAGTGAAAATTACCTGTCGGTTATCGAGCCTCCGGGTGAAATAGTTGACGTAACCTGAGGTGACTCCTGGTTTAACGCAAGATGCTCCTGAAAAACGACAAAACTCATAGTTCGGCGGTCTGCGATCGATAAGCTCGCGGCCTACCTGAAACTATTTTCGCTCCCACGCTCACCTGCAAGTCCATATGCAAATGAACCTCGTCACATGTCCCATCTGCGCCAATCACAAACAGCTGCTGATTTCTCTACCTTTCTCTCTTTCTCTTTCTCTCTCTTTCTTTCCTTCTTTCTTTCTTTTTCCTCATTATCTCATTTTAGCCAAAAACAGCAGTATTTTTTGAGCACAAACCATCTTTTTTTTTTCTTCCAAACAAGCTTTATTAGACAAATTCTTTTCTTATCACTAACTGTATGAACAGGAATAATACACACAAACAGACATCATAATAACGATTTACATTGCATATCGTCCTGTACAATATAACCATATTTAAAGTGCAATTTCATCTGGGTATAAAATCATACTCTGTAAAAACAAACAGACCATACAAAGATAAGAAAACTAAAACCAGGATACAAATCAGAAATCAAACTAAGTTAAAACAAAATGAAATGCAAATAATAATATTAATGTACAGCACACAGAGTCAGATTTCCTTGAAAAACTCTTGCCAAACACTGAACACTGACTGTATCAGCACATTTCTTATTTATTCTTTGGATAAACTCAGAATAACTCAGAACTTCCATCCTGAAGAACTGAAACAATGGGCGAGACCTTAAGATCTTGGCTTTATAAATGTCGAACTTCCCTAGTAGGATCATTAAGTTAACAAATCACTGAATCTCATGTATTTTATTACATTTCATAATATGTTAGCTTTGGCACAAAATTCCTTAGTGAAAGAAAAGGTGCCTGGATTGATTAGATTGTCTTAACAATAACAAGAGCAAGTTTATTTAGGCCTATAGCATCTTTTGTGAACAGTATTAACGCCTATGTGCACTTTACTTTGACTTAATTAAAGCAATGTAGGATCCACATAATTTTTTTTTTAAAAAAAGACTGGAAAGTATATAAAATGGTAGTCAAAAAGAGAATTATCAGTTTTCTTTTTGCAACTACAGGAGAGATTTAATCTAAAAGAGATGAGAAATATCGTCATCTTAAAATCAGTTTTGAATCCTAGGAGTTAAATTGGAGGCCTTCTGGATGAGCTTTTTCAAAAAACCAAAAAACTTTTTTTTAACACTTTACCTGCTTTTTTGGTTGTTTTTTAAAAAAATGTTGCAACACTGTTTTGTTGTAGAGCTCCAGAAATGTTTTCCGTTGTTACGCAGTTGGATAATGATTGAATTTTCATGTTGGGGTAAACTGATTCTTTAAACTGTCATAAAAAGCACTTAATGCAGAGTGACTAAGAAAACAAGAAGCATCCACAGATAGAAACACATGAAAGAGCAGGGAAATTACCAGACTAGTTGTATTTTTGTAATAGGTAAACCATGATTAAACTTCATTGATTTTCTACTGTTTATCTTTTTCTCAGAGCAGAGTTAACAAACAGTTTCTTAACTGCTGCTGGGAAATCATGTGCTCTGTTTACATACTGGAAAAGCCTTGCGTATGCCTTAGAGGGTGTTTTATTCAAATTCAATCTCATTTAACAAGGATTGTTGAGGGGTGCGTGAGGTTCCTTTAATATGGGTAGGTAGCTTGATTCAGTGTAAATTAATCATTAGGTAGCTACCAAGTTAGCTTTAGACAAAAAAGGTCAATGTATGCTCAGAAATCACATCGTTTGTAAAAGGTGTAAAAATGGTGTCAATGTGATTAGATGATTAGATGCACTGCAGTTTCCAGTAATCAAAATT
>JAQLOL010000019.1:21985064-22004598 GCA_029783665.1 Naso thynnoides | reverse complement strand
AGACCACTTGTTTAATGCCACAAGTTCAAGTAAACTGTTTTTTAGGATGTTTTTATCACCTGCCTTGTTTAAGTCAGTTCAGCTGAACTCTGGTTTGTTCTCTCCTTGGAGCAGTTTGCTTGGTTAGGTGTAAATACAGTAATCAAACTCTGGTGCAAACCAAAACAAGCCAACTGAGACCCTGTCTGAAGAGGTGGTCTTGGTCCAATTACAAATGAACTCTGTTGCAATTATTTTGTAGTATGAGCATGTTCTGACACCGATCTAGGATCTGTGTATTTTTGGATTAAACCAGCTCCTGCAGCAAGCTGCGCTGTGCACGACTTGAACAAGCAGCTAGAAGTTAGCCATCACATTAACATGAATCGAGGGTTGACCTGGTGCAGCGACAGAATATGCTGTCCTCTTGATTTCGGAGCAGATGATCGTACAGGTATAGCCTTAGAGCTAGAATAAAACACATCCAAAGCATGAAGTGTTTCAAATGTTTAGCAGAAGGTTTAAAGAAAGGGAATTTAACCAACAACACTTGTAACCAGTGAATGGAATGAAAGTTTCCAAATGGTTTATATTGATTCATGTTCATTCACTTGACATTTTACCTGTATGAAACCAAACTTGACCAAGGGGGAAATGCACCAACCGACCATTGCTGGTTGACAAACTGACTGTCATCAATTTTGATCTGCTCTGTGCTGCTCAGAGAGAGAGAGAGAGAGAGAGAGAGAGAGAGAGAGAGAGAGAGAGAACTTCACTGGTCGAACAAGAGAGGGAGTGGTGTTGAGGAGAAAGACATGAATCAGAGAAAAAAAACGTTACTCTTTGATAGTTTTGCAGCCATTGAGTACAAATAAACACTACTAGACCTTTGCTGTGCTGTTTATTTTGCCATGTGTGGCACATGTAAGAACATTACTAGTGCACTGCTCCTTTTCTGCCATCCACTGTGCTGCTACTGTTACAGTGAAATTTCTCTGTTGTTGGACTAGTAAAGAATTATCATATTTTATCGTGTAAGGGGAGGGAACTACAGTGCTCTTAAACACCCAAAGTTGAGTGAACATCCTTAGTGGACTAATAACATTAATTGTTTTGGCACTTTGTAAAATGAATACTGAGGCGAATTGCCGTCACATGATGTTTTCAAGAATAACATAAATATTTATGGCTGTTGTCTCAGCATGTGTTGGCATGTGTGTCCTTTGCTGTTGTGTATGAGAGAGGATGGAGAGACGCGCAAAAAGAAGCGTTTATGACAGGCTCATCTTACCACCTAATGTTACGGAGTGAGTTTGATGCCAACCTAATGCTTCTTTTACTGTTGAAACTTGTGAAAATGGTCCAGGAAAAGTTCTGTTGCTGCTATAGTGCAGCTGCCGTGTGAATCTGTCAGAGTGTGCCGGAGAGAGCATAAACTGCATAAACTTACTTATCTGTAGGCATCAAATATAGTAATGATCAGTCCATTACTAAAAATTGAACATAAATAAACTGCATATGTTGTCTTACCATTCAGTGTTTTAAACTGGTGGTATTCAGTATTTTAATGTGTCTCTAACTATGTGGACCTTTTCTAAAAAGCCAAACTGGAAGTTGAAAATTGCAGCAACATGCTCTGTGTTTCCTATACAGAGCATACTTTGTCACATTTGGTTAACCAATCAAATGCATTCTTGTCTCTGAAGAGTGGAGAAAACATCCATGTCCTTTCATTCAGCACAGCAGTTTGAACACGATGCCTGCTCCAGTGTTTGCTCTCTATCTCACATGTTTGCTCTTTGCAAACACAGGTAAGTTTTTGTGCATTTTTGTGACTCCAATTTATCTGCTTAGAGTATGTGGTCTCGTATGTTTCTTAATACTTTTACTGATTGGGATAACTTATGTTACATTTCATTACATTAAGTCTACATTTGTATTGTCTCTGCTTTCACTTCAGCTCAAACAACTGATCTGAAATCCTCTTCATCTGCCCACCAAGAGAACACTTTTTTACAAGTTAAAACTGGGGAAAAGCTGACTCTGCATTGTTCATATAAAGATGATGCCATTTCATGGCTTTACTGGTGTAAACAATCTCTGGGACAAAGACCAAGGCTCATCTCTCGTTACTACAAGTATGGAAAAAATGTCACTTTTCAAAACGAACTCAAAGACAATCCACGTTTCACATTAGACACAGAAACTGGTAAGAACCACTTGACAATCTCAGATTTGCGCACTTCAGACTCAGCAACTTACTACTGCATGAGTTTATTTAGGAATCAACTTATATTTGAAGAGAGCATAACGGTCATTGTAAAAGGGTCTGGTTTCCAAATTCCAACTTTGGTCCATCAGTCGGCATCTGAGATCATCCAGCCAGGAGGCTGTACAGTACAAACTGGGACCTGTGATGGAGAACACAGTGTTTATGGGTTCAAGAACTCTGGAGAATCTCATCCAGGGGTCATTTACACCCGTGGAAACAGCAATGATCAGTGTGAGAGGAAGCCCAACACACAAACACACACATGTTTCTACAACTTGCCCATGAAGAACCTGAGTGTCTCTAGTGCTGGGACCTACTACTGTGCTGTTGCCTCATGTGGACACATACTGTTTGGAAATGGGACCAAGCTGGACTTTAAAGGTAAGGACCTTACAAGATGATTTTTTCCCCCCTCTTTGAGTAATGAAAAGGCGATTCCAAAGCATTAGATTTTCCTTTCTTTTCTTTTGGGACTTTGTCTTTATGCTAATGGAGGTTACAGCAATACAGTGTTCTATGTTTCAAAGACTCCTGATCTTAGTCTGTGTATTTAAATGGGCTTGAAAGGACATTGCATCCAACCAAATCGGACAGCCTGTGTGTGTTCTTACTGTGTTTCAAATGAAAACAACTTGAAGTGTTGTTGCAATAACTCAAATAATTTTTAAAATAATTATTAGCCAACGAAAACCTTTTTCCTCTCTGGGAGACATCCAAATACAAATCGCATCTTCATTGTCGGTGCGACTTGTAGTCCAGATTTTACAGTAAGTGTGGATAAAATTAAATGTATATTCACACATATATGGTCATTGTGTCACTGTTTTTTTTCTTCCTCTCAGTTCAATAATGTTTGGTCTTTTTTGATCTATGCTAATATGAGATTTAACAATTGAGTGTTAAGTCCTACAACAGCAGAGTTCTGATTTTTGGCTGTGTATTGAAATGGTGCTGCCTACTTATTGACACTTATATACCAATAACAAGGGATTAAAACACAAATGATACTGAAATCTGTGTTTGATGTCTGTCTCTACAGAGAAGTCTTTCGTCTTGGTGTATATGTTGAGTGGAGCTTTGATGTTCACCTCCTTCCTGGTTGTTTTCCTCTCTGTCTCACTGTACAAGATGAAGAGAAACGACTGTCGATTTACAGGTAACTGGTACTTTTTATGTATCAGCCAGCTTTTGTTCACTTAATTTGGATTTTTAAAAGAAAAATAACCTTTTCTGTTTTTCACAACCAGGGTCTCAAGCAACATCTTTCACTTCTGCTGCAGCAACTACAGAGGTAAATATGGCATTGATTCACTTTTTAGAAACTTTTGTATTTTTGAAAAAAAAAAAGAATGAATCAAGCTGTCATAACATCTCTATGTATTACCAGGGTTATCAAGAGGAAGACAGCCTCCATTATGCTGCTTTAAGTGTTAACCTGCCGAACAGATCAAGAAAACAGAGAAACAACGCTGAGAATGAATGTGTGTACTCCAGTGTGAAGCAGTAGAACTGGACAACATCATGTTTGTGGGAGTGAAGTGTTGAGTGTCATTGAATTACTGGGAAAGTGTAATCTAAGTTTAGATGTAGGTCTTGAGTTAAACATTTGAATGTAACTTCCTTGTTCTATGTTTTAGTCTCTTAGGTTTTCGTCAAACTGGATTCTGGAATCTTTCAGTTATATTTTGGTAAAAAGGCTTATATCAGAACATTTAGAAGAACTGACAAACTTTTTGTTAAAAGAGAGGCAGGTTTTAGGCTTTAAGGACCACAGCACAAATAAGTGGCATCACTTGTATTATATCCTAAATAGGTGTCAATCAAATTATGAGTACTATGCATTGTAATGTAAATTTTGCACTATTAATGATTAAAAAAAAAAAAATACGGATGGAACATTTTGTCCAGGGGACGACTTGTGTCTGTGTGTTCATTTTCTGGCCGTGCCACATTTTGCTCTGTCAGACATGTGCTGTGTTGTGGAGACAGCATGGCTGACTTCATCAATCCATTGCCAACAGTAACTAAGAGTAATCCTCATTCCTTAATGTGCTTTTTTGACACCTTTGATGCAGATATAACTAAAATGTTTGAGGCCCTACCACATGGTTAACCAATAAATGTTACAGCCAAAGCATGACAAGGAGTAAATGAACAAAGGAATGAATGTCCACAAATGTCATCATGCCTCGTTAATTATACCTGATATTAGGCCTCGTTTGAATCCACAACCCAACTACAGGAAGTCCCTGTGATGCAGCCTCTTAGTCACCAAGGACATAAAATCAAGAACCACCTTCTAAACACTGTCTTCATGCATAATAGCTGCCAATACTCTGTTCATAGGGGTGCGTGGGTCCATTTTTTTAAACCCGCACCCACCCATACCCATAAAGTTCCGTACCAAAACCCACCCATTACCCATTGTTATATCTAAGGCAAAACCACCTGTACCTGATAATAAAAGCCCTGTAAACCCGACCCCTACTCATAGTCAAACAAGCACACACAGGTTACAGTCACTCACACTGAAGCAGAAGGGCATGAAGTCCTCTCCCTGGATGCCGGCGTAGTGCTTGTCACTGATCCTGATGTACTCTCGTTCATTGCCCATGCTGTCTCTTATCACACTAGTTCAGCTTATACTTTGCTTGCTATGCATAGCTCAGCGCATGCTCAGTGCTTAAACTTCCACTCCACAGCACTCCATTATTACACCAGACTTCTCTCAAACTTGTGTCTAAGTCCTTGACCTATCCACAAGCTGATATTCCTTACTGGCTAATACAACTATGTTGATTATTTTTCAGGTTTTATTGAAAATGAATATTAGACCAGCACTGTCGTGCTGTGTATAGCCAAGCTAAGAAATCAAATTTGCGCTGATTTGGATAGGCGTATTCCTAAATTGCAAGTATAAATGCAGCTAGCCCAGACAGCATACATCTCTCGCTGACATCAGCCTCTGAACGGCACATTGGCCTAACTATATCTATAGTATCTAGCAAACATCGTCCGCATAGGCAGACATTTCAAGATGTAGTTCTCCATTGTCCAAGCTCATCAAACATTCTGCTAGGTCAGCACTGGGTTGGCCATAACCGAACAACAAAACTAATGTTATTTTTTAAATCTTTCATTAGTCAGCGTTATCCCAGAAGATTAATTTTTCTTGTCGGACGGTGTGACAGAGACACTATTGCAAAGCAAAGATGAAGAACATGTCAATAGCACCTGTAGGAAATCCTCCTGAACTTCTGCGTCTGAGGTATACAGTGTTTGATTGTTATTTTTCAGTGGAGTTTTTATTTTTACATATAAATGATTATTGTTGTCTGATTCGGTCATTCACACACCACGATGATGTTGTGACATGTCATTGGGGAATGGAGATCTGGCTGTGATCTTAACTAGTCCTCGATGTAACCGTATGATGTCAAACCTGACGAAATTTAGCTTGTTAGGATCATTTCTCCGAAGTACCATGAGACAAGTCAGGCTAAACGCACTGGCTAATGGCATGGTGATTAGCATGAGTTAAAGCAACTCTGTAACTTTTGCAGAGAGCCACTGCTTCGAAACACGAAACTTAATGGCGCACATTCACATGTAAAACAACAATTTGGGTAAAAGCGGGCCATATTTCCTGGAGATGATGTCTTACGACTGCTCTACCTCAACTCTGTGATTCACCGAGGTTCCCGAAAGCAACATTTAGGCTGCTTGCACACAGAAGCTGCAGCTGCAGCAGCAGGTTGTTGTTGGCAACAGCTTTGCTAAATAAAAGGCTGCAGACAGGCCCAGCAGTTGTCAAATATCAGAGGGAAAACTTGCATTTTCTCTGTAAAATGTGACCTGAATTGACCAAAATTGCTGTTTTGTGCGACGTCTTGTGCATTGGTAAGTTTTGTTTTTTGAAAAATAAATAAAAAGGTGTAGTTAATTTCTGCTGGGGTCTTCAAAAAGTGTCTTGGGATGAAGAATTGACTCTGCTCATACCAACTTGGTGCAACAGAAAAGACTTTATTCAAATGCACAAACAAGTGGTATTACAGATGTCTGCAGTCATCTGGAGAAAGGAAGCCAATGATTGTCTCACTTCAGTGTTTTCTGCCTTTCAGCCCTCGCACAAAGAAATGGAGCTCTTATACATTTGTGGTGCCACACATTCCTTAAACACCTCACTGATAATTGGCTCCACTAACTTCCACCACAGGGTGGATCCAGTGTCTCAGGGCCCCTCACTATCTCTCAAACCTAAACAGAACTAAAACAAACCCCTCTAGAATCAAAACAGTTGGTCCCCAAGGTCCCAACACCAGTCATGTTCTTGACCTTTTTGGTGCCTGAATGTCTAGTACTTACAGCAAAAACATGTGGTCTTACCCTTCAGAAAGGCTTACAGAAAACTATATGAGCTCCTTCTAATTGAGTACTAAAAGACTACAGTATCAGTGTGTCATCAAGTATAAAATATACCATACAGGCATATGTTTTGCATTTGAAGGGGTCGGACACACAAATAAAAGGCTGGGAGCCACATTCTAAAAGACCCATTCTTAAAAGTCTGAAATATGTTGTGTATGTGGTGTTAAATGCCTAAGATACTACATGAATCTTGATGAAAAAAAATGTTCTGGTAATTTTACTTCAAAATTAGCATATATATGTGAAATTTATGAGTAAACCCACTAAATAGATGTAATTGACTTCTTTTCAATTGCCAGTAGAGTTTGCCTTTTTTGTTTCTGGTGTGTCATCATGCTTGACAACAGGTTGTTTTAAACGATGAGACATGTGAAAAGAAAGAACATGTTCAGTGCATTGTAATCAGCATATGGATTATTTCACACAGTGACTACAGAATATTCTTTTCTCACTGCATGCTGCTCTGCAGGCAGGTGATGTCTGCCCCCAACTTGTTGCGGGTAGGAACCCCAGAAAACATCTTTGTGGAGTGTCAAGACTGCACAGGAGGAGACATTACTGTTGAAATCATTGTGTTGAACCATCCAACCAAAAATGTGAGGCTGGCTTCCACAAATGTGACCCTCACTTGGACTAAAGACTTCCAGGAGCTAGCACAAATAATGGTACGTGAAACTCTGTTTCTTTGATTGCATAATGTTTCTTGGCTTTGTTTTCTATGATGACAAAAAAACAAGAGATCTTGAAACCGGAAATGCACAAAATATGCTCTGCCCTGCCCGGTACCCACTGCGTGTGTCTCTGTTTTCAGATTCCTGCAAGTAAATTTAGTAAGGATCCCAATGTTAAGCAGTACGTGTACCTGCAAGCTCAGTTTCCTGACCGACTGCTGGAGAAAGTCGTCTTAGTGTCCTTCCAGTCTGGGTACATCTTTATCCAGACTGACAAGACCTTATACAACCCCAACAGTAAAGGTAAGTTATCGGTACTGAAAGACACTCCCACTTCTTTGAGAATGTTTTTGCATAAATAAGGAAAAATACAACCATAGAAAAAAAAAACAACAACATTATTTCAGTGTGCTAGTTTGACTATTCTACACAGCAAATTATTCCTTCTTTGACATTAGAGGAGAAGTTAAGTCAAAAAGCTGTTTGAGTCTTTAAGTCACATGACTTTAAAAAAATACACTGTTCTTTATTCTTCAAGAGAAAACCTATTCATTTTTTTCTTTCTATATCAGTTCTTTACAGGATATTTGCAATGACCTCCAGCATGAAGCCCATAGGGAGGGATGATAATACCCAGATTGGTGCCTCTATTGACATAGAGATTGTGGTAAAGTGTTTTATCCTCGATAAATGCAAAATTGTTTAAATTATTATCAGTAAATCCCCTACAAATGACCAAAACAACAAAAACAGATCTATTGAACCTTGTATCAGTGTTACATTTTATTACTAACTCCAGTAGCACCTGTCTAAACACTTAATGTGAAATTAAATACGAGACTCTCTAGTAAATGGGTCGCCCTTTAAATGCCACCTCTTTCTACAAAGGAGCACAGAGATTTTAAAAACTGCTCAAAAAACTCACAATCTAGATTTTGATCAGGATCATTATTGTAGACAAAATTTAGCATCAGTTTAATGGTTGTTCATTATTGTTTCTTTTTAGACCCCTGAAAGCACCATTTTTTCATTCGCTCCAGCCCTTCTGAAATCAGGCATCTACTCTGGAGATTACCAACTTGGTGAAATTGTCAGGCAAATACTTGAATTTTACTTGAATTCATCATTTTTTGACTCATTGTAATTCTATGGATTTTGTCTCTGGTGGTAAATTTACATTTTAAAATGAGTATCGGCTGAATTTTAATTAAATACACTATATAAGATTACAGGAAATAAATTTTAACAAGTCCATGTTGTGCTTTACACAGTTAGTTAGGGTTAGGGTTAGGGTTTTGCTAAATAAAGGTTTAAAAAGATTTATAAAAAAGATATAAAAAACCTAATTTCCAGTCTAAATCTCATTAAAAAATTTGTTTGTTTTATTATCAAACAAATGTTCTTGTGTGTCTGTGTGTAGTCCTGGACTGTGGAAGGTGGTGGCCAAGTTCCACAGCAACCCACAGCAAAGCTACTCTGCAGAGTTTGAGGTCAGAGAATACGGTAAGTTCCTCATTACGTGTTACTATATAAAACCTATACAGACAGATGGCATTTACTCATTAAATTAAATTTTTCAGTGCTGCCCAGTTTTGAAGTAAAATTGGAGCCTCAGATCTCTTTCTTCTACCTGGACAGTGAAGAGCTCACCGTCAGCATCAGAGCCACGTATGTGAGACTCTTTGTTTTGTGGCTTAGGGGATGATTAATGGACTAATTAGATAAAGGCCATTGTTCAAAGGTTGTGTTTGGACTCTGTTACTCAATTTGTGATCTTTGTTTTTGTTTTGTTTTTTTGTCCAAATGACAATGTTAGAGGTGACCATCTCTTGTGGTTTTAGGTATCTATTTGGTGAAGAGGTGAATGGGATGGCCTATGTTGTGTTTGGGGTTACGCAAAATGGTCTGAAAAAGAGCTTTCCAAGTTCTCTTCAGAGAGTGCAGGTGAACGCACACTTACACTTTTCCTGTTTTTCTGTCACTTTGCTGGTTAACTGGTATTTCTGTCTTATTGGGTATTTGTAGTTACATTTCATCTACAGATATTAAGTACAGATGTTCCCCATAAAGCCATTCTGACATGAGATTTTAAGTAAAGTAATTTCAGCTGTTCACTGTGGATATTTCAAGGCAGATTTTGCATCATGTCACATTAGGTTGAAAGTGGATACGGAGAAGTCATATTGAAGAGAGAGCACATTACAGACACCTTCCCAGAAATCCAGAGACTGGTGGGGAGCTCCATATATGTAGCTGTCAGTGTGCTAACAGAAAATGGTAAGAAAGAAAATACCTGAGGTTAAGTCTGTTTAGTATGTTTAATTATGTGTGATTTATGCAATTCAGCAACTGAAAGTAACTTGCTTGTCAGTGTTAATAATCTCCCAAAGATTATTTCAAACACAAAAACAAGAGGGAAAAAAAGAGAAAAAAAAAGGATATCAAGATTTGATTTTCTGTATCATGTAATCAAAAAGAAAGTGAACATATAAAGAAAATACCCCTGTAACCTGTGTGTGTGTGTGTGTGTGTGTGTGTGTGTGTGTGTGCATTAATTGATTTTTTTAACACATGACATGAATTTAACACAAACAGGTGGTGAAATGGTGGAGACAGAGCTGAGAAATATCCCGATTGTCACATCGCCGTACACCATACACTTCAAGAGAACACCCAAGTATTACAAACCCGGAATGTCCTTTGATGTTACGGTTAAGTATAAATTTACATTTAACAAGTGAGAATTTGCAATAGCTGGGACCAGAAACTGTAGTGTTGGAGTCATCTGACGCATCTCATGTTATCATAAAGTTATAGATGCATCATAAATGAAACATTATTGTCTAGATACCTCCCACAAGAGCCTACAGTCAGTCAAACGGTTGATGAGTTATGCAAGGGGTATGGCTAAAGTGCAGGGGCGGGACAAGCCATGACCAATGAAAGTGTGTGTATGTGTGTGTGTTTCTACAAAGTTTGTCCAGAAGTTATGCACCTTTTTGTTACAGGCCACTCCCACTGCCACATCCCATTTTTGCCAGTTGATCCAAACAGTTAGTCAGCTGTTCTTTGGCACATGATCAGCTTTTCCACTAAAACTTGTGCAAGTCTGTAAATCCATTTTGAAGTAATGTGCCTTTTTGCAATAGGTCACTGCAACTGCCAGGCCCTCTTTAGGCCAGTTGGCATGAGCACAAACACACACCTTCACACACAAACACACTTGACCTCTATTCCAGATTTCAGCCTCTTGGGCCACAAACTATGGCCTCCAAAGAGTGGGGAATTTTTTTGTTAACCTGATCAACCGACAGAGTGACCAATCAAGCTGCTGGTGGCAGCTAATAAACTGACTGCGAAAGTGTGGCTTTATTTTTACTGCAGTAGAAGAAGACATTTCACTTCTGAAATACAGTCACGCTTTGAAAACACAAAGGACAATGTATTCTCACAAAAAGTAAATTTTGCTTGATGTTTAATGCACCAGCACCTTTAATAACTATAACCGATATTTGATTTTGTTTTGATTGATTTGTCATGAACAAAAGCAGATTTTCAGAATTCTCTTTACTCTTCATTATATAGTATCCTATTGTCTAAATCATAGCACTTAGTGCACAGCTAGTGTAGTTTGTTGCAAAAACGCTAGCTTGACCTTAATGAAATGTGCTTAATAAAACATTAGAAGTTAACTAATAATCAAGTTTTTTGTGTCTCTGTTGGCAGGTTGAAGTTGTGAATCCTGACAACACTCCTGCAGAGGATGTTTTAGTGGTGGTCGAACCAGGAGAGGTTAGGGGCATCACTGCAGCCAATGGCATTGCAAAGCTGATCATCAATACAGTATCTGGCACTGAGAGACTGCCAATAACAGTAAGCCTTTTTTTTTTTTTTTTTGCACCTTTATGCATCACAGCCCATTTGGCAAATAAAATTTAAATCTACATTAGTCAGCAGTTCTTTTATTCACTTGTTAAAATATAGCAGGACTATCACCTAACTTTGCACCTCTATGCAGAGTTTGCAAGTGTGTAGGTTTGGTCTCAGCATTGGACACAACAACACAACACCTGACATGATAGGCAAGACACACACACACACACACACGCACACACACACACACACACACACACACACACACACACACACACACACTTTCAGCCAAAAATGCATCCTTAGCCTGCAATAGAGCAGGTGGAAATGATCTATGACTTCACCTGTCATATGACAACGCATACTGGTATGGACAATACAGTCCTCCCAAAATATTGGGAGGAACATGTCCCTACTGTCCATATCCAAACCTACGCCCATGCTTCCTTGGTTCATTGTTGTGTTTCTACTCACACATTTTCTGTATTTACAGTATGTAAATGGTGTGGTCAAGTATCTTCAAATTAAAGATCAAGACACAATATCAAATAAAAGAACAAATATGGGTAAAATGAACAATAAAAACACAACAGATAAGAACAAAATATACTGTAGTAGTACATTTAAAATGTCAAGATGTCCAGCTCAGCTGGACATAAAAACCATTGCATAGACGTTGGTCTAAAGCAGGTTCGGGGCAGTTCTGATGCTGACTGTTCCACAGTTTAGGAGCAGCCACCACAAAGGCTCTTTCACCACTAGTTTTGAGCCTGCCTAGACCTCGGAGCATCCAAGAGCATCTGGTTTGTCGACCTCAGTGCTCTGGCTGGAGTGTGTTGGTGGAACAACTCCAACAAATATCAAGGTGCCAGCCCATTTAAAGCCTTAAAAACAAATTAATAAATCTCAAACTGGATCCTGAAACTGACAGAAAGCTGGTGAAGAAAGGGCGAGCACTGGTGTGATGTGATCACATTGTCTCTCAAGACATGCAGCTGCATTCTGGACCAGCTGTAAGCGGTGACTAATTTACTCCAAAATACAAGGAATTACAATAGTTCAAGCATGAAGTAATATATTAGTGAGTAAATTCATTTAGAGGAAGAAGAGCCTTTACTTACCTCAGAAGTCTCATTCGAAAGACACTTGTCATGATAAGTGAAACTTTGTGTTTACCGAATTTGAAAGAGCTGTCAAAAATCACACTAAGATTTCTGACAGAGGGGCTAACGGGACCAAGAGCAGTATCAAAGCCATTCAGAGGTTCAGGTTTTCCAAATATAATAATTTTTCTTTTGACTGAGATCTAAGAAGTTTAACTCTTGATGATTTGCAAATCATCTACAAAATAATGAAAAAAATGTTGCTGTCTTTTTTAAAAAAAGGATGAGTTTTGTTTAACTATGTCAAGCTATCATGTAAAAATCCCTTTGGTTTGACTAGTGTGAGTGCTCCTTAATGTGCCCAAGCACAGTGCACTGCCTCAGCCTTGGCACGGTCAGAACAGGTGGGCTCCAGCACTGTCCGATTCAACATGCACGAGCTTGAGCCACAAGTCCACAACTGTCTTCTCAGTCACAGATATCAGAGAACAACTGAGCAATGTCGGGCCAAGTATGAGTGCGTCCTAAATGATGTTGTAATGAACTGTAACAGGCAAAGCGTTGATAGAATAGACTGTAGACTGTATTTTACTGTGTATATGCTTACCTGTGTGTGCCTTTCATTTCAGGCAAAGACTGAAAACCCTCATCTCACACCTGAAAGACAAGCATCAGCCAACATGGTCGCTCTGCCATATCTCACCAAAAGCAGCAGCTACCTCCACATAGGTGAGGAACATATAAAATATTAAGACATGGTTATAACCATAAACCTATATATTGCACTGATTTTGAGTGGCAACGTCAGAGCAACAGAGTTTTGCGGTGTCTAGAACTAATTGCAACATGTCATTTTTGCAGGTGTGGACACATCTGAGCCGAAACTTGGAGACAACCTTAAAATCACCCTAAACCTGAACAGACAACCAAATCAAAACAAAGACATCACATACCTGGTGAGAGGGCTTTTACAGCCGTACACGTGGGAACATACAGAATATAACTGTTTTGTTGCATCCCAAAACCATTGTATACACTCATGTTCAATAATTGCTGATGTCTAAATCTGTGTCTTTAGATCCAGAGCAGAGGTCAAGTGGTGAAATATTACCGTTTCAAGACACAAGGCCAAGTACTGATTTCTCAGATAATTCCCATCACCAAAGAAATGCTGCCATCATTCCGCATCATAGCCTACTACCATACAGATGACAATGAAGTGGTATCGGATGCAGTTTGGGTGGATGTCGAGGATAATTGCATGGGCTCGGTGAGACACACAGCACTAATGTAACAACGTTTGTGGGCAAACAAAATACACACACAAAAACAGAAAGGGTTGTGTTATTTGTATTTTTCCAACAGATATCTTTTAGCATGAAACTTCAGCAAATATAAAACTCAGTGTCTTGTTTGCTTTTTGTTTGATCTCCTCTTCACATTTAGTTGAAGCTTGAATCATCGAGACCTGCTCCATCCTATGAGCCCCGCAAGATGTTTGGTTTGAAGATCACAGGGGACCCAGAGGCCACAGTGGGACTGGTGGCAGTTGACAAAGGCGTCTATGTCCTAAACAACAAGCACCGCCTCACCCAGAAAAAGGCAATTCCTTTATCTCATGTGATCTTTGAAAATATTTAAAAACAGTCAAAAAATTAAAATAAAATAACCTAAAATAAAGATAACCTAAAAGAGAATAAGTTGATTTCAATTTGTATCATGTAGCTCCCCATAATATCTGGCTAAGTAAATGTTTCTAACACCCTTCTAAAGCTGTCATGTCTTTTTAGCTTTTGTGACGTAACCTTATGTCCTGTTTCTTTGTATTTATGTGTGTGTCTGTCTTTCACCCAGGTGTGGGACATTGTAGAGAAGTCCGACACAGGCTGCACACCAGGTGGAGGGAGGGACAGCATGGGTGTGTTTTCTGATGCTGGGCTGTTGTTTGAGTCCAGCACGGCTTCTGGGACTCCCTACAGACAAGGTGACCGCTCTTTAGGCTTGAAATAATTCAGAGAAAAAGATGTAGGTGTATGAAGTTTTCTTTTTTTATTCCTTATCATTCAAATGTTGTTTTTTTAATTGTTTTTGTTTTTTGTTTTGGTATGTCCATCCATCTTTTTTTTTTAAACAAAAATCTTATCAGCCTATGCTATGCAGATTGTACCACACACACTGTTTCTGCCATTTTGTTCTTGTTTTAAAAAAGTTAGCTTTAATTTTTTTTTCTTATAACACATCTATACAATGGTTTAAACTTCTATCAATGAGGTGTGCAATTGTACACATTTTTCTCACACCCAAACCTCTCTCTGTGCCCAAACAGACCAATTACTTTATTAATCACACATATTATTCAGACATCAATTATATCATTTAGAAATCAAGTCTGAGTTTTAACTTTTTACTCTGTGTTGCATTTCCAGAATTGAAATGTGAGGTCCAAAGCAGACGTAAACGAAGTGTCACAACTATAATGGACGTCATAACTGGCTTAAGTAAGAACTACAGCTCTAAAGTGCCCAATCATTTCTTACTCAGTCGTTCTCTGCCACACACTGAAACTTTTCAAATTGTTAACACTGGACAGCTTGAGCTGTTGACTTTTAATAGTGCTTATTTTTGCAGTGCTATGTGTAAGTTACTTCATATTTATGTATTTAACAAGTTTCAAACACTTTCTTCTTACTGCTGCTTGTCGTGCACTTCAGCAGGTTAAATTGTTTTTCTCTCCTCTCTTTTTCATTTACAAATCTTTGTTGTTCATAATCAAGTTTCTAAACACGGAGGGCATATCAATAAAATTGACGTGACTTATCTGGAACAACAATGCTTAGTTCTAGCTTTCATATTTTCAAAGGCTTTTTTATAATTTTTTCAGTCCTTCTTCTCATCCAGTCTCTCCTTTGCAACCCTCTCACTTTCCAGCGAGTCAATATAACACTAAACTGGAACGTGACTGCTGTAAGGAAGGCATGGCAGACACCCCTGTTTCATACACCTGTGAGGTTCGCAGCGAGTACATTGAGGATGGCGAAGCCTGTGTTGCTGCATTCCTGCACTGCTGCAAGGAGATGGAGAACCAGCGAGCTGAGAGACGGGAGGATAGCCATCAACTGGCTCGCAGTAAGAGACGGGGATGAGGGATGGAGGGAAACTCTGGGTGGTTACATGCTGGTGGTCTTGCTGACTTCCAATTAAAAATAACTTTTTAATGAAACTTTAGGTGAGGAGGATGACAACAGTTACATGGACAGCAATGAAATTACTTCGCGCACCAAGTTCCCTGAAAGCTGGCTGTGGTCAGATATCAAACTGCCTCGTTGCACTCCACAAAGGCCAAACTGGTGAGTTAATGACAATAAACACACAAAAACATTTCACAGATAAATTTATCATGGAACATAGACTTAAAACTACCCTTTACCTCTCAAAGTTCTAACAATTTTGTTTGTTTCAGTGACACCACATTTACTACGAAAAATGTTCCTTTGCAAGACTCGATCACAACCTGGCAGTTCACTGGAATTAGTCTGTCAAGAACTCATGGTGAGAATTCAGTGATTTGAATCAGTTTGAGTTTCAGTTGTAATTCTCCCACAGATCTCCTTTTTTCACAGTTTTCTTTTTCTGTTTCTTTACTTTTTTTTGGTATTCCTCTCATTTTTAAGGAATCTGTGTGGCCAAACCATTAGAGGTAATCGTCCGTAAGGATTTCTTCATTGACCTCAGACTGCCCTACTCTGCTGTCAAAGGAGAGCAGCTAGAAATCAAGGCAATCCTCCACAACTACAGCCCTGATCCTGTCACTGTAAGTCTGTGTCCCTCTGCTTTGGTGTTTTAGGTGTGGCAGAAAGTAGAATAAATAAATCCTGAGCTGAGCTGTCTTTTTTACTCAAATTAATCTACTCAGAAACAATTTAAACATCAATTTTTTTAAAAAGACGAGGGGACACATCATTATTATGTACTTTACGATAAAACTGATGACTATTATTTGTTTTCTTTTGGGGTCTTCATCTTGGATTGGTAGCACATCCATCGTCTCTTTCTCCATCTTTTCTCATCTTGTTTTTAAAGGTGCGTGTGGATCTGCTTGAGGAGGAGCATGTGTGCAGCTCAGCCTCTAAACGTAAAAGGTATCGTCAGGAGGTTAAAGTTGGGATGCAAACCACACGGTCTGTACCTTTCGTCATCATTCCCATGAAAGAAGGAGAGCGGCGCATTGAAGTCAAAGCAGCTGTTAAAGACTCATCGCTCAATGATGGAATCATGAAGATGCTGCGGGTGGTGGTAAGAGAAAAACCCTTCATGTTTTCGGTTTAGAGTTTTGTTAAATCTTACCAGGACTGTTTTTTTTATGCAGTTAAATGTTCAAGCAGCAAAAAAAAAAAAAAAAAATGTCCTCGTTTCAAACTTTAAATGTACCTAACTGTGACTGATGTTTAGCTGGAACTTTGTACTTTGCCACTTGCTTTAAAATGGAACCAAGTCCTGTTTTACAAAGCCACCAAATTAAATTTAATATATCTTGCATAGCTCAGCCTTCTATGAAGACACAATCAATCATATATGTTCAAGTGTTTTCTGATGGGATTTTTCTACAAGTGGGATTACATCATTTGTCTTTGATGTCCAAAATCCTTCATGGTTATTATTATAATTTTTTTTTTACGCTTTATTTGAGTAGTCTGCCTCCAGATAGTTTATGGAGTATTTGTAACATTTCAACAACATATCGGTAAACATTCAGCAACGTAACTTTTTGTCCCACTCCTAATAAGTTAACCATTTCATTAATATTTGTTGTACATTCTGAAAACATTTAGAATAAGATTTAGAAGCATTCTGCAATTATTAATATATTTACCATTCTGTTAGAGTAATATGCAAAAATATATATACAAATATTCAACAAACAATTATGGCAACAGTATTATCAACAACTAATATGTAGTTCAAACAAAGAGTCTAAAAAGTGCCTGCAGGCAGATTGTCCATGTGAAGAGTCACCATTTCTTTTAAATTTTATTTTATTTTATTTTTAATTCAAATTACACCTCATATGATGTGAAAACACTATGGTCCAGTTTGGCAAGGTTAAGGCACAAACTGAATTTGTTGTGTTTAAAGAAAATTGATAATTTGTCCATAAATTTGAATTAAAATAAGTACTTTGTTGTGGTTACAATAGAATAAGAGTCAGGCTTTTGTGGTTACGATAATAACAATGTTTGAAAGAATAAAATTGTGTTTAAAATGACATTGACCTTTAGCTGAGAATATGAAAGAACAGTTATCGCTTATATTACAGTCAGTGTAGGGGAACAGACATCTTTGGGCATTAACTTTGATACAAACTTCAAACTTATGATCAATAACGAGAAAAATAAATGTACTAACCAGTAAAACATATTGTATTATGTTGCACATCACAATATAATGACTGTTTAGAAATAGATTTTCAATGTTTGTCGGAAATATTGTTTCTCTAGCCTGCAGGTGTCCTGGTCAAATCTCCTCATACTGTAATTATAAACCCAGCTAAAAACTGTGTAGGTAAGTCAAAACATTAAAAGCTCTATGATATAGTAATTGTATAATGTTATACATTTATGACTTAATAAGTGATTCTATAACCTTTGCCCGCTGTTTCTCACCTTAGGTGGTATACAACAGGAAGTTATTAACAGTGAAATTCCTAAAAAAGACTTGGCTCCAAACACACCTACCAGCACACAGATCTCTCTGACAGGTGAGATATAATATGTTACTTGATACAAGGTCTGTATATAGGAATTCTGCATGTTTGTACCATTTTTTGTTTGTTTGTTTTTTTCTTTTTTTTTCTTTTTTCCCCCATCGTGATTCTTAACACCTTTAGTTTTTCTTTTTGTGCGTGTGCATGTAGGGAGAGAACAAGTATCTGTAATGGTGGAGAATGCTATTAGTGGTAATTCGATGGCTAGTCTTATCTACCAGCCCTGGGGCTGTGGAGAGCAGAACATGATTCACATGACCCTGCCTGTCATTGCAACCAAATATTTGGACACAACCAACCAGTGGGAAACTATAGGCCTACAGAAACGTGAAGAAGCCCTTGGACACATCAAGACCGGTATGCTTACACATGTATTTCTTAGCACAAATAACAGAAATATATAGGTGATACCATCAATGTAGGATTGTAAAGTCTCTGAATTAGCAGAAGTGATGTAAAAAAAAAACGAAAAATAATTAACAGCATTGCATGAAATAACTGGAAATAGTGCTTCATAATAAAAAAAAAAAGAAATGTGACATGAAAAAAGGAGATGTAACAAGACTGAAACTGACATATGAACAATATTAATTAATGTGTTAAATGGGAGTCACTAAAAAAATGTTTTGTTTGTGTCCAGGCTACACTAATCAGCTCACCTACCGTAAAGATGATGGCTCCTTTGCTGTGTGGGCCAAGCGCAAAAGCAGTACCTGGTGAGGCATCTATGAACTCATACATAAATGTTTGGACATCCTTCTCAAATTTACATTCAGACTATTGGTGCATTTCACGTGTAAATCAATTAAATAATATTGCTGACCTCCTGCCTTTCCTCTCTTCTCCTCTCCAAGGCTGACAGCTTATGTTGCCAAGGTGTTTGCCATGGCCAGCAGTCTGGTGGCGGTGCAAAAGGAACACATCTGTGGTGCTGTCAAGTTTTTAATTCTCAGAGCTCAGCAACCAGATGGCACATTTATAGAAGTTGGGAAGGTGTCCCATGGAGAGATGATTGTGCGTACACAGATTTTCTAACATTAATTCTTCATTTTAGTGTTGAAAAGTAGCTAAGCCAAAAGAACATGATTAGATGTCATTGACTATCTTCTTGTATGAATATAAACACATTTCTACGTGTGTGTGTGTGTGTGTGTGTATGTGTAGGGTGATGTGCAAGGCACAGATTCCGAAGCCTCCATGACGGCCTTCTGCCTTATTGCTATGCAAGAGTCACGCCAAATATGTGCTGACAGTATAAATGTAAGTACCTCATTACAACAAACCGTAACTGCCTCCACAGCATGTTGGCCAAAATATGTTTTCTAAAGCACTTAACCATTGAAGCGATTGACTCCTAAACCTGCCCCACTTAGTTATTGTTGCAGTCCCCTTCCAGCTGTGCAATCTCAAATAACAAAATGAAGTTTACAACAGAAAAAAAAATGAA
>JAQLOL010000019.1:21943625-21966027 GCA_029783665.1 Naso thynnoides | reverse complement strand
ATACTGCTGCACTGCTGTTATACACTGTTGGGCACCTACCTCTCATATAACAGATCATGTAATCTAAACTGTCAAATGACTGGTTTTTATGAATATTTAGGTTTCTACAGTATTTTTTAGTGTGTCCACCTGCTTGTGTAATTACATGACACGTCTGGATGATATGGGTGATTTTTGTACAGATGTTAAAAAATGTTTTGGTCTGTTTCGATACCTGACGCTTGAAGAATAAACTTTTGAAATCAGTTCACTTGAGGACAGAGTGCCTTGGCTTTTTTCTGTTGGTTGTCTGTACCGCCTTTCAACGAGGACGCCTGGAATTCATGCTCTTTGTACTTTCACCTGCCCTGCCAAAGAGCACTTGAAGGACCAGCCATTTGAACCATACAGCACTTCCTTTATGTAAACTATTAATGCATTTTGTTTGATCAGCTGACTGTGATGTCAGCAGGATGAAAGGGTTGAAACACTGACCACTTCAGTTACGTTTTGTTCAAAGATTGCTTTTCAAAACATATACTGTTGTGTGTTTCAGCTTTTCAAACTACAAATCTAGTTGGCACCAATGCCCCTAAAACCAAATATTACACTGGTATTAAGTTGTGTTCTTACAATGGTGTATTAGACAAGACCCACATTTTGAAACCGTATGAACGAATGTTTGCAAAACGAGTTGTGCTCAAATAGCAGCAGAATGAAGCTTTAGTGTCATTTTTCCATTTGTGATGTAGATTTTATGCTGGTGAAGATGAAATAAATACTCTTCAACTCAATGTCGACACGGTTTTTAATCCTCATGCAATCTGGTTTAATTGACTCATTCGCAAAGACACTTATCAGGAACGTGTACAAGGGCTCAGTCACACCGAAGCAATATGGCCACTGAGCTGCCAACTGAGCTGTGGTGGCAGTGATGCCGAGCACAAATCACACTGTAATTTCAAACAGACTCATTCCTCCCAGGTGTCTCCATAGATGTTTTTCACTGTAACATAAGAGAAAGAGAAAAGAAGAGTTACTTCAGTTTTCATCAAATTGACTTGAAAACAGCAAAAGTACCTGAATATCATCCCCCTGCTGCTCCTTAACCCAGGAAGTGTCTGACACATTTTTGCAGTAGCAGCTCACTCACTTTCATTCTTGGGCTTTTTTACATCCTTCTCAGGTGATGTTTTAAGCAGTGTCTCAGCCTTCTGAGTTAGTGTGACTTCATAGTTCTCTCTGTTCTTGAGCCTCAGGTCCTCATAGAGGATGGACTTCTTCCTTGGCTCCTCTTGCTCAACATATGTTTCGGCTGCATGTAACGGGGACAAGAAAAGTAACAAAGAGGATTATCGTTGATAATTTGTCCGAAAAGTTGCTTACAGACAACTAAAGATAGCAGTGATGACAGGGCATTCATAGAAGAACGTATGATACAACAGAAAAGCTTTATGCACCCCTACAGAGCATAAATCATCTTTTGGAATAAATTAATAGAAATTTGTAACACAGGTCTGCATTTTATCTGTAAATAAGCATACTTTAACAATTAGGGGGCCAAGCATGAAGTGCTGGAATCACATTGTTTTTGGTCAGATTTATTATTAGTAGTAGTAGTATTCACTAAGACTATGTACCTCAGAAACTGTGAAAGCTAAATTTGCCAAAGAGAAGGCTGGAGCACACGAGTCACTGGTGATGCATAGTTTAACAAATGACCAACATTTTGACGTCTAGCGTCTTCATCAGGGTCAAATGGTGTGAGTGAGGTTCACACCATTTAAATATCCTCCCCACTGTGGAGGGCAACCCGTGATTGGTTGAGCAGGCTGGGGTGTCAGCACCAATCAAGTGGTTGCACACATAGCCCTCAATCGAAAGTGCACATTAGAATATAAGTATACAACCATCAATATTTACAATAATTACAATAAGCATAAATACCGACTGAGTACAGATTGCAAAACCCACAATGGGTTTTGCCTAATGTGCCTAATGTGCCTAATGTGAATGTTTTCTGATGGTGGGAGGAAACCAGAGCAACCAGAGGAAACTCAAGCAGACACGGGGGAAACATGCAAAGTCAACACAGAAAGACCCTGTTACCGCTGGGAATCAAACCCAGGACGTTCTGGCTGTGAGGCAACAGTCAGAACGACAGTCACCGTGCTGCCCACGTGCTGCTCGTTATATATAAATTATTTGTCTGTCTGTTCAGTATTAGCAGAAGGCCTTTCACCATAGCTGCTGCAAACGCCACAGCTCTATCTTCATTTTAAGCTGAGTGCAAGCATTGTTCCCCATCTATTTACACCTATGTCTTTTCAATTCATAATGCTGACAGATGTGCCTGATCCTTGCCATAGTATTAACTTAGGCAGTTCTATGGCCAATATCGACCGATTGTGAATTGGTTCTTCATAAAATATTTATCTTTAACTGTACGGTATATCAAACACAGTCTTTTTTGTTCTTGAATTTTAAGATTTATACACATATATAAGCACCAGTATCATTTAGCCCAGTACCAGTTGAATATTTAAAAAAAATTTTACTGACTTGCAAATAAAGATGAAATGATCTCTGTTTTTAACCTTATTTTTGCCATATGAAAGCTTTATACCTAGCAGTGACTGGGCTTTTACCATCTACCTACCATCTATCATTTACCACATTCACATCATAATTAGTAAACATTATTTTCCAGTTGTTGGCTTATGTTAAGTAATACTACCATTTGCACAAGTGACAGTCATTAGATTATATTTGAGAAACTTGTGCAGTAGCTCTCTTTGGTACCTGGAGTGTTCAAGTCATCTGATCTGCTCACTTGCATGGATAACTCTGGATTGTAGACTCTCTGGCTGGGGGTTTCTGCTGGCTGGAACATGGTTTCAAATGATGGGGCGTTTGGGTCACTCAGCTCTGACTGTGCACCCTTTGAGCTAGGAAGAACAGAAACACGGTGACGGGGTAGTTGGTAGGTAAAAACATGTAGCATCATCAGGCATGTGTAGTGCTCACTATTGTGGAGGCAGCCCTGTCCTCTGTCTGAGGGCCTCTCCCAGAGGAGAATTCTGCAGTCTCTTGAACTTCTCCTGGCACGTCTTCATGTATGACATTTTTCCAGCCAGGTAGCCACAGAAACCAGCAACTGGACATTTTAAATGACATAATATCCCAGTAACATTCAGTTTTTATTTAGACTGTTACAAAGACATTGATTTTAGAAGCTTTAGTTTGTGGGGTTATTATTTTACATAATCACAGGGAAAAGTCTGTCTGAAACAATCTACTCAGAAAAAACAAGGCAACTGAGTATAAATCCCATCTTTTCATTCATCAACTTACAGACCACTTTGGGTACAGATCCAAACCTTGGAGACGCAGACAGAGTCCCTACAAATAAAAACAGGACAAGATCAATTTAATGTTCTGGCTGTGTATTAATTTTGTTTATTTTTAATACGTTGCTAATTTATCCTTTATTCATAGTATTACCTTTGGCAACGAGGGCTTGAGTGATGGCCATGCTAAGCACAGAGAAGGGCACCGCTGTAAAGACAGCATGTTGATGTCAGCCATCTTTTCATATTTAAGCTTTGGTTGCAGCAAATTATTATTAATCTGACTGGTACGTGAAAGACAGGAACTTACACCTGTACCAGAAGCTCTCCTGGTTGCATTCTCTGAACACTTTCCTTTCCTCTTCTGTGGGAATGTACTCAATACCCACTGGTACCTGCAGATGAACACACAAGAAAGACCAGTTTAACTTTACGTTAAATTTAGTTTGTTTATTGGGACAACAGTTGATGACAAGGCACAAAGGCAGTCCCACCTTACAGACAAACTTAAGAGAAACCACAGAAATAGCGCGTCTTTTCCTTCCGAGACAGTTAAAAAAAACTTCAGTTCATCCAAAGTTCACGCTAGCTAGCTAACATTAGCGCGTTAGCATTGTTTTGTGTGTGTTTCGTGTGTATCAGTGTATTCACCTGTCCTCCTCTGTGCTGCCGCTCCTCCGTTAAACCTGTGCTGGTAGATGACATGTTCACGGAATGTCGGCGCTAATATAAATTTTCAAAGCATGCGAAGTAAGAGATTTTAAGTCACTTGACTGTGTCACTTCTTATCTGTTTGGTACAATGTCATTGCTTTCGCTAACTCTGAGGTAACCCGGAAACGAAAAAGTTCAACGTTATTGCCCTTCTTCGTGTTTTACGACGATTTGCATCCAACTTAATGGTGCATTACCGCCACCTTTTGTTCCGGAAATGAACCAAACATTCCGCTTACAATCGAACCTAATTCCTAATTATGAATACTATGGAAAGAAAACAACAACAAATAAAATGAAATATCCTATAAAAAAATCCTAGAACTCCTTTAGGAAATAACCCCTTTAGGAAAGCTAACATTTCCCTAACCTGCGCTCCCTCACTCATGCTCAGTATTCCTTTTTAATGTGAAATCCTGAACTCCTCACTCCCTTCGATTATTCCTCACCACCTCTCTCTGTGTCCCATAGACCCTATAGGCCCCAATTAAGGATTATGCAGTGTCCCTCCTCATATCCTAGTGTGTCATGTGTTTTCCCCTGCCCTCTGCATGTCATGTTTTGTCTCTCTCTGTCTCAGTCTGTTTTCCTCAGAGCGGGGCTGGCTGGCTCTCCCACTGGCTTCTTCTCACCCACACAGCTGCTGCCTGCATCAGCCATGCCAATTACACCTCACCTGCCTGGAGCATAAAAGACCTGGCCAGGTCACCAGTATTCATCAAACCATCTGTGCCTTTTGTGGTAACTTGATTGCCTCAATATTTTGAAGAATTTTGCCTTACTATCTGCCTGCTTTTCTCTGTTTCTGTCTGCCACGGAATCGCCCGCTGTAAGTCACCTGTCTTGCCCCGAGAGAGCCTTGTGTCCACTTTAACCAATTGTCTCACTGCTTTTGTTTTCTTCAGCACTGCTGGACTGAAGAGGAGACCTCTTTTGCTACACATGAGCTCGTTAAAAGACTTTGTTAAATTTGCCTGCCTGCTCTGAGCCCTTTAACCTGAACTTCCTGCAAATCAAGATCATGAAATTCTCTTGTTTTTTCACCTGAAATCTTACTTCTGTCTCTTGAGACTCAACATTTGGGTCCCACCTGTCCTGGTAATTTGTGACAGAACGGATTGAACAAAATGGACCCAGAGAACTCAGCCAGTTATCAGCAACCTACAGCGTGCAATAACTAGACTTGGGTTGGTGTCCAGTTTTATTGGTCTGATCAGGTGTACGGGCTAAAACCAGTTCAATTTTTTGCAAATCAGCTAAACTGGCATCTGTCATTATGTGACACTGTGGCAATTTGAGAGCATGCATTAGCAGCAACATATACACCCAACGGCCTGACGACGTGCATAATTCTCATAATAACTCGTAACTTACTGCATTAACAATAAGCAACAAGACAACATGATAAACATATTACATGGCTGATGGAAAATAAATGAGACTTCATAGCGCTGTGTAACGTTATCAAGACAGACAGCCATAACTTTAGCTATTAGCATCAGGAGGAAAGGGGTTTTTCTGTCATTAACTATGGCTCAATTAATCCTCATTTCTGCACTGTATCAGTTGTGGAAGTTCCATAAGTATTGGAAAGCTTAATAACATTGTGTCTGTGTTTATAAAATAAAACCAGAGGTCTGTTAATCTGTCACACAGCTATGGTTGAGACATTAGCATAGCTATTAGTGTCAGGAGGAAGGGGAATTCTCTCTCATTAAATACGTCCATTTTAATTATAATTTCTGAACATTATTACCTGTGGAAGTTCCAGAAATGTTAAAAAAGCTTAACAACATTGTGATTGTGTTCATGAAAATAAACTGGAGGTCTGTTAACGTGTTGCACAGCCACAGTTGAGATGTTAGCTTAGCTTGTAGCGTCATATAATCCTCTTTCTGCACTGTATCTGGGGAAGTCCCAAAAACGCTGAAAAACTTTACAACGTTGTGTCTGTGTTCATTACAAATTTCTATGGTGCAAGTTAACATTAAAAAGTTTGTTGTGCAGCTCCATAGCATTCATATATCAACAGTTGTTTGGGTCTCAATGTCCAGAAGTCAGTGATGATGGATAATCTCAACGCTGATTGGCTGTTGATACATACTTTGTGTCACTCAGTTTAGTTCACTGAGATGTGTGACACCTAGTGGTGAAAGTCTGGTATACCGGTCCAGTCTGATTTTTGGCCTAATATCAAACCAATATGGAAGTTTTTACACCGACGTAACCCTAGCAATCACTCTATGAGGAAACCCACTGGGACAACCCCGACAAAGACTCACTGATGCTCACTGATCAGAACTAGGCTCTGTTAAATCAGGTGACACAACTAATTTCACAGTATGAACAATTTACCTCACTCCTCACCTCCTTTGCCGCCGATTTGTATAAAATCATGTAACACAGTAGTTAAATGCACTTATTAGAGACATTCCACTGGGTAAGTGTCCTTTCCAGCTGCCTACACAAAGAAGAAGCAGGAACCCTCACTCTGGACTCTGGCAGAAGGTTGCTTCATTCCTTAAGAACGGAACGCATCAGTGCTTGACCAGTTTTGAGAAATCTCCCTACTAGATGTAGAAGGGAAAATACTCTGGTCCTTCATGGCTACAAGGCTATCATCCTATCTACACCCTAATGAGTATGTAACCACAAGGGTCCAAAAAGGAGATGTCCGGGTTACTCTGTATGTGTGGTACAAACATCAGTGATCTGCCAGGTTATCAAGGAAAGCAAGGAGAAACAATAACAACACACTCTTGGTTGTATGGTTAGATGTCGTCAAAGCCTACCACATTGTACCCCACCAGCTGATCTGAATTGCATTGGAGAACTGTCAAGTACCATTGGAGGTAGTCAAGACAGGAGGAATGCAGGGTTGGGGGCAAAAAGTGGACGATGAACAAGGCATCCGGCCTACAGAGCCTATATGAATGATATCACTGTGATGACACCATCAATCCAGGGTACACAGTGGTACCTGAGTTCTCAGGACAAGATGGCTACATGAGCATGGATGCAATTCAGACCAGAAAAGTCTGAAGAGCCTGAGCATCCAGAGATGAAAGCTGACAGAAAACATCTTCAGCATCCAAGGATCTGGGATTCCAAAGATCTAAGGAAAAGGAATCCAATGGAGAGATCTATGACAGCACCGTGAGTGACTGTACCGTGAATGTTAGCACTATGAATGACAGTGTTAACCTTAAAGACACTGTGGCTCATCTCGACAGCTGGCTCAAGGCAATTGACAACATCCAACTGCTCGGAAGGTTTAAGGTATGGTGCTTCAAGTATGGCATCATACCCAGACAACAATGACCATTCTTGGTATATGGCTTTCACATGACCCAGGTGGTACCAATGGAGAGGCTGTGCAGCAAATTCATGCAGAGATGGCTGGGTGTTTCCCCAACCGTCAGCTTCATCAACCTGTACAGCAAGCCCTTCAAGCTCTGCTTACCAGTCTCATCAGTGATATAGGAGTTCAAAGCCACCAAGGCAAGGGCAGCCAGTACATTGCTACTGTCTCAAGATGTGAAAGTCAGACATGCTAGTGAGTACATTAAGTGTGGCAGGAAGTTGAAGCCCCAGGTGGCAGTGAAGAGAGCAGAGATATAATGAAAATGGCAGGAAATTGTTTGGTTGGAATGTCAGGGAAGTCTAGGACTTGGGAACCACAATGCCAATACTTGGACCAAGGCCAGTGCCAGAGGGAGGGGAGCATTCATAGTGCAGAAGATCTAAGAGACAGCGGAAGATGATCGCCACATAAAAGATAGTGGAAGGAGTTGGACCAGGCACTCGAGCGCTCGCTGTCCTGAAAGGAACCAAGGGCAAATGGACCTTCCTCCTGCGCACTGTGGTTGAGCTCTTTTGTAACTTCATTTCGTATTCGATCAAAGGTGTTCCTGTGTGTGTGTGTGTTGGTGGGGGGCATTTCAACCTGTCACACTCGCTGTTCTTTCCCTTCTTCTTCTCCCTTCTTCCAAAAGATTTCCTGAGCTATGGATCTTTACAAATTAAAACATGTATATAAGTTTATCTCCAGTCAGTACCCTTGACCGAGGTACTGGTTCACAATCTGGAGTCGGTCCCCAGGCACTGTACTGTGGCTGCCCACTGCTCTGCATGGATGAGTTAAATGCTGAGACCAAATTTCACTGTACTTTGTATATGTAACCAATAAAGTACCTTTAAAATGACTTGACCATGATCTCAGCCTTGTTTCCTGTTGGAGACTGCCGTTCCCTCCCAAAATGTCATAACTGGTTATTCCCACTGTCTTCTGTTTCCTCCCGTCTTTTTAATCATCCCCCACATTTCTCCCACATGTGCTCTCCTATTTTTTTTTCAAAAAGTTCACCAACTAGCCCTAAACTGAGTTAAGTGCTGCATTTTATGGGTTCATTGAAGTTGCCTAAATGTTCTTTTTCTGCCTGTTACGGCCTGATGACACGCCTCTGACCACCATGGTACCAGATTCCTGCTCTTTTTGTTTTTACTTTTTTTTGCCAGGTTTCCTGAACAGAGACTACATTGGATGCGACATCCATTTCTTTAATGAAATGCTTAAATTTGCTTAAATTCTTAGCTATTGGCCAGTAAGTTCCTAGCATTCCATTGTAAGAGAATTACCCAAGTTAATATTAACCAACCCATGCTGCCTCCTGACTTGGCTGATTAGCAAGATCCTCCCTCATCTCTTCCCATGTCAGTTTTACTAATCCTAGATGGTTTACTGCAGCTTTGATAACTTAACACAAATACCCTCTCAGGCACATTCTCTCCCTCAAATTCAATCAATACTGTTTCATTATCCCTTTTCACCCTATCTTTAGTTGTTTTCACTCTTTGTGCATTCATTATTTTACCTCATTTCATACTTTTCCTTAGTTCCTCCATTCTCCCAGTTATTAGTACTCCCTTGTTAACTTCTTTACATCCACCACTAATTTGTGCTCCCACTCTCCCTGTGCTTTCGACCTTATTCTTGCCAATCTCTTTTAGAGTGAGTGCCTTTTTCTAAGCTGCTGCCCTAAAGCCCTGGAGGAGCGGAGGTACACATGGCGCCATGACAAGGTGCTAAAGGCAGTAGCTGCACTGGAATCGGCAAAGCAAACATCAGCCCCCAGCAAGGCACAACATTGCCTTTGTCAGGGCAGGGAAAAAACAGCATGCGGAGCGCAAGGTCTCAACTGGGCTGCTAGCCTCGACTCATGACTGGCAGCTGAAAGTGGACCTCCAGAAGCAGCTTAAGTTTCCAGAGCACATCGCAAGGACATCTCTAAGGCCAGATTGAGTCTTAACATCAGAGTGTTCGAAGCAGATGGTACTGTTGGAACTTAGAGTCCCCTGGGAAGACCGGACAGAGGAGGCCCATGAATGAGTGAGGGCCAAATATCTCTAGCTGGTTGAGGCCTGCAGAGCCAACAGTTGGAAGGCCCGCTGTGATCCGATGAGGTGGGCTGGAGGGGGTTTCCAGGGCAAACTCTGCACCAAGCGCTAAAGCTCCTTGGCATAAGAGGGTTGCTAGAGAGGAAAGCCATCAGAAACATCAGTGAAGCAGCAGAAAAGGCTTCCAGGTGGTTGTGGATCGGGGGGGCGATGCATAGAGTAGCACACTGCTTGGACACAAGCCGGGGTCTGATCAACCCCGGCTGGGTCGCCCAGGTGAGGGTGTCCGATGATCTGAGACCCAAACCACCCCGTGACCCTGGGTTCATCACTGATGATATGTCTAAGCTGCACCTTCTAGGTGTTTCCATTAACTTCAGTTTGTTACTCATCTGCGCATTTCTCCAACAGATTGGCATTATTAAGGACCTTTGCAAACTATATCTCCCCTGAATAGCTCGTCAGTGCTTTTGTCAACACAAATGGGTTGATTTTCTTCAAGCTTCCTGGACTTTTTTCATTAAACTGTGTAACAACAATATTGTTCTCAAAATTTTCCCTCTGCGCTCAGTCATTTACCTCTTCATCAATCTCATCTCCCTTTTGATTTTCTTTTTTCTTTAATTGGGATTGTATTTCATCTGTCTACTCATTTCGCTCACACTCACTTCATCTTTGCCCTCATCAAAATCCTTGTCACCCAACTGCTTACCTCTTATCCATTCACGGAGTGGCAGTCTTTTACTTTTGTGCTGTTATAATGGACCGACACATAACCACAGTCATTATTTAGCCTAGCTTTAACTTAGAGTGTAAATATTGCTGATTTAGATTGTATCGACCCGACAATATCTGACCGTTATGCTATTTCTTTTTAACTTAACTTCTGTCCCCGACCCTACTAAACAATCTACACCTACTGGCTTTCAAATCTCCAACCCTTTAACTGCCAGTATGTTTAGCCCATTCTCTCTCTCCTCTGTCATTACCCCAGCTTCCGATCTGCCCACAGTAGTCCAGATGATATGCCCATAATTCCCATTTCCCTCAAAGGTGTTCATAAAAGTTGTGTTCTGTTAGTTAATCACACGTCTCAGTAATAACAATCTCTCTGAAAAACTTCAGTCTGGCTTCTGAACCCTTCACAGAACAGAGACTGCCCTCCTGGCAACCAATTCAGAGTACTGTTCAATCCTGGGCCTCTTGGACCTTAGCTCCATCTTTGACACCATTCAATACGCCATGCTCTTAGCCTGTCTCAAAGAAAACATATGTTTTTCCAGTTCCCATTTAACTGATTTAAAGCAACAATATGAAGCAACAATACTAGACTGCGACCCCCTGCTTCAAGAAACAAAAGTTAATGATGCATGTTAATACATCTTACAAAACAGCAATTTTAGTAAAATGGAGTCGTATTTTACAGAATAAATACCCACTGGTTTTCCCTCTGATATTCGACCACCGCTCTGTCTGTCTGCAGCCTTTTATTTTAGCGGAGCTGTCACCAGCAGCAATCTGGTGTGGCCCCTGGCTTCGGTCTGCAGGAAGCCTACATGTTGCTTTCAGGAACCTCTGAGAATTACAGAGTTGAGGCAGAGAAGTCGTAGGACATCATCTCCATAAAATATGACCCTGTTTTACTTAAATTGCTGTTTTATGCGACGTTTGAATGTGCATCGTTAAGTTTATTAAGTTAAAGTTACATAGTGTTGCTTTAAATGACAGTCTTCAATCAGCATAGGCAACTCTATGTCATCTTCAAATATACTTAACTATGGTTTCCTCCAAGGCTCAATTTTAGGCCCCTTCCTGTTTTTCATCTATATGCTGTCCCTTGGTCTCATTTTGACACTAACCTCCTTGGTCCTCTGGCATCCAACCTGAAGCACTCAGCCAGAAATCTTGGTGTTTTATTTAACCCAGATTTCAAATTAGATTTACATATAAAAAAAGGAACAATCCTGTTTTTTATCAATTGTGCAATATTTCCAAAGTTAAGTCATTTCTGTCAGTTACTGCTCTGGGGAAAGTCATTCACACATTAATTTCATCCTGTCTCAACTACTGTAACTCGCTGTATATATATGTCTGTCCCTGAAATCCCTCCATTCCCTCCTGCTAATACAAAATGCTGCAGTGCATCTTTTAAATGGTTCAAATAAATGCAACCATATCACTCCTATTTTTGCATCGTTACATTGGTCACATGAGTCTTTTAGAACTGATTTTAAAATTATGTTAGTTACTTTTAAGGCCTTGTCAGGTTTGTCACCCCCTATATTTCCGAAATGTTCTCCCCCTGTAGCCAAACATGCAGCCTGAGATCATCCGAGAACACATTTCTATTTGTTCCAAAATTACACCTACAAACCAAAGGTGACTATGCTTTTTCATTGTGCCAGAGCCCCAAAACTTTGGATGCCTTGCCTGTTGAGATCAAGTGTGCTGAATCCATGCCCTCGTTTAAACCACTCCTCAGGACAGACATTAAAGCTGCATTTTAACACCAGGTTTTGATTATTTGATTATTTTATTTATTATCCAGATTCTTTTCATTTTATTTCGTGTTTAATGTTTCGTTTTTGTTACCATTTTCTTTCTTACAGATATTTGTGCAGCATTTTGGAACCTTGTTAATTCATATCCAGAACAAAACAGTACAATATTGTAATTACATCGTATGGTGCCCAGGTGATGCTGTTGCACTACAAAGTATGTGTATGTTTTGGCATTAGGTTAAAAAAAAAAGAAAGAAAAACTTTGATAATGTACTTACTTGGGGAAGCTGAGGTTTTAAAATAGAATATGTTTATCCAGAGCAGCTATAGAGAGGAAGAGACCAGATCAAAATCAGCAGGCTAACATTTATTGCTAAAAGTAAAAATAGAACTGTATGTACAACATGACGTGACAGGTAGTGCTGGACCTAAATTCATCTGTGTCTGATCTGTGTACATAATAGGATGTGGCTATGGTTTGACCTTTTTTGACTAAGGTTATACCAGCATTTCAGGACACTTGGAAAACAGTTTGGTTCAGAAGACAAGATTTTGGTGGTCTTTGGGGGTACTTGGGTGACAAATGGATCACTTGAGTTAGCCAGATATTCCTCTGGCCACTCAAATATGGTTTGACATGTTGGGTCATGGCTGAATTTCATCTGCTAACTGAATGCTGACACATTTACATTGATTTTTTCAAGATATCAGTGTTTGTGTGTACGCCCCCCAGTAAATAAACAAACATACACTCAGGTTCCAGTTTATGAAGTATTAGTTCAACAATAAATCCTATCTTTATGACACTTAAAATTCCTTTTTGTTAAAAATTGCTGTAGGGAATAATTTTCGAGGCTGTAGTTTATGGTGCTATTAAATTGTAAAGCAATATAATGGTAAGTGTTTCTCTTATTTTATCTCCCCTGTTTATAACAATTATGGTGGGTGAGATGGCGGAAAAACCTCCTATGAAAATAGGACTTATGGCAGGACTGTTGCACTAGTCTCAAGTATGTTGGGTTAGAAATCAAGTATTTGGGTGTTTCATCAGGATGTGGAGCCTGGATAAGTACAGTTTAACCAAGGACACTTGTGCATTCACATATAAAAGTCCAATGGTGATTACAATCCCTGTGTGAGCAAAGAGAGATACAGACTTTTTAATGGGATGATGAATTCCCCTCCTACCCTCACCTAACACAGCAGGTCACAACTTTGATGGACAGTCATTGCGTGAGCACGGCTCTGGCTGACTTCCTCTTGTATAGGTTCTCTCAGGCATTAACAAAAGTATTCCAGGCCTAAACTTAGGTCATTGATCTTTTGAAGTATTGAACAATGAGTAGCCAACTGTATTAAGAGAATTGATTGCTGCAGAAAAATCCTATTGTGTGCCCAAAATAGTACACACACATACACAGTGTGCATGACACAGGGCACATCCTGTATCCCCACCCCCATTTGGTCATTCTCTTAGTGGGATGAACCTTTGCCAGGGGAGCCATTCCCTCCGTCACTCCTCTCCCCATGGTAAATCTCAGGGTTTACCAGCTGGAGCTATCATCACTTTAACGGGTGTGCAAGGTAGATGTACTGGAGTCATAAAATAGTTTCTCTGCAGGAGATTTTTTTTTTAAATGGATGGATGCATTTGCAAATTGGACAGACAAACAGCAGAACCTTTTTATGAGTCTCTGGCATAAAAGCAGTAAGGGATTTCGGTAACGTACACAGGTTGGTGCAGGGGAAGGTACAGACCACCCACTCAAGACTTCTCAAGTACCATGTGAGTCGGATTGCAACATAGCTTCCAGAGAGAAATTAGGAGTGTCAGTTAGGACTAATCAAGGTTTGAAAGGTGTGTTCATCTTATCTGTGAGAGGGAGGCATTCGTTGCACTCTCTTCTGCCCTTCACAGATCCCCACCTACAACTCCACCCTTCCGCTTCACCGGACTTTTATAACTAATGCCCAGGTGAGCTCAGCACACACGGAGCATGGACTCTCTGCGCCTGCCACAGGTAAGAACAAGCATGGCTTCCATAGATCTTCATGCTTTGATACTGCTGTTGCTTTAAAAATTTGGTTTTTACTTTTAAGATTATTTAATTTGAAAAAGATTTTTTTAAAAAGACCATATGCCTCCATAATTAACTTTTAATCATTACTATTATTAGATTTATTACCTGACTAAAACAATTACAAATATATTATTTACTTTGTTGTAAATTTGCTGTAGAAACATAGACTTTTGTACATCATTGTCATTATGTATTTTTCTATATTTTACTGGTATGGTAACATTTGAAGATAACATTACACAATGGTGTACAAAGTCGTATTTTTTAAAGTTACACTATGTAAAGTTTTCTAGTAACACTTGCTTTTAAAGTCTAGATGGGTGACAATCTTTTTGCTCGTCTTGATCTAAAAAACTTTACAAATGTAGAGAGATAGACGCAAAGAACATCTTAAAGTCATGTTGGCTCTTCATACTGTAATTGTTTGTATCAAGTGCTCTATCTCATTTTTGTTGTATCTAGTACTCTGTCTTGTTGTTTGTTTAAAGTAAAGCAAAAATTCAAACAAGCAGTAAAAAAGTTGCATAGTTTACACTTAAAGTACAAGTTTTACAAATGAAATGACTTTGCAAGCAGACCACAAAGCCAACAAAGTTTGTGTCTGCCTTAACCCTTAACTCAGCTGACAAAATTAATTAAGGTCAATGAAAGATTGGTAGAGTCAATTTATTAATATCTTTTATTGTTAATTATTAAAATTGCAGAATGTAAATTTTGCTAATGAGCAAGCAAGCTAACATTAGCTGTAGCATGAAACTTGTTTGGAAGCAACTAGTCGTTGTCTCCAGCTTGCGTTTTATTTTGTTTGTTGTCCCTCTCTTTTAAGTCCAGTTTGAACTGAGATGAAACGGTTGCAAGGAAAGTTGCAGCTGAGTTGGTCCGTCTCAGCTCGAGCTTGAGCCGGCTGACGGTGTCACTTGCAGACACTCTGTTGTCAGCAGAGATGAATCAGAGTGTGAGGCACGAAAAGCTAATCAGTTCGTAGCGCCATCACTTGTCGCTAACAAGTGCAGCATGGCGAGTCAGGACACAGAAAGTGTCACTGATTGGGCAAATAGAGCAAGAGTGACAGGATTTTTACCAATCCTGAATACAGAGGCATGGAAAAACACAGAGATCTTAGCTGTGTATAGGTATTATGTCATTTTTTCAAAATAGAACACAAAAGTGAATGATATGTCTACCCAAAAGTGACCAACTGCAGCTTTATCATTTGATTTATGATGACAGAACAAATTGAAACTCTGCTTGAGAATGACTTCTCACTCAGCGCATCAAGCATTAAAGGAATGTTCAATAAAAAGGATTTAGTGACTCTTATAGACAAGTAAGTCTAGAAAACAGGGCTTTTGTAAGTATATATGAAAAGTAAAAATATGTTGGAATATTAGTATATTAATATGAAAGAGAGTGTTATTAATATTTAATGATTACATTCCAGCTGATAAAGTGTAACACTTTTAATATCGATTTAGCTGGTAGCTTTATTTCTGTGTCATACTGTGTGTGGGTGGAATTTTACTGCAGCTGAACCTCGTGACGCTAAGATCAATACTGCAGCATGTGAGCGACAGTGTGTGTGGGAACATCCGCGTGTATGACATTTTTGAACCTAATACCCTGACAGTCAAACTGTGATGGGGTTTTGTACATACACAGATACACTGGTTTAACATTGTTTTGCCTTTTCCTTTTCAGACAATGGATGCTCAAGGCAAAAGCAGGGAAGACCTCAATGAGAAACATGAGGGGAAAAGCAAAAGTATTTTTCATTTTGGATATTGTATGAAATGCACCATATTACGAATATATGTAGTTTATTTAGTTAGAGAACATTAAATGTATTAAGGACTCTTTGTCTGTCTTAGAGGTCAAAGCAAGCCCTGCTCACTCCACTGCAGCTTTGATTCAAGACATGCCAGAGGAAATAGACCCATGGGACCTGCCTGAGCTTAAGGACACAGGGGTCCCGTGGTCAGGTGAGGACTTTTAATGTCCACGTGTAAAATTATAACCAGTGCTGTACAAGTTGATTATTGTCTTATCCATGTGTTATTTATTGAACATACATGCCCTGATTAGATACAGGCCTGTGTTGTCAGTAAGTAATACACTGACATGCCTAAAGTTTGAATACTTGTAGCCTACTGTAGATATGATAAAGTGTCTTACAACCCCACAGAAGCTTCAAGTCTCACCATTTTTTTTTTTGCACCAGGCTGTAACTGTTTATATCCACTGTAAAGTTGTATACCTTACAATGAGACTGCATGGGAATTCACTCACTTTTGGAACCTCAAGTGGCCATTTGGGGAACTGCAGCTTTTGGAACATTCAATTGGGCACTTATCTTTCTTTCTTTAGCCCAAATATATATTTGGTTTACATAAGATTTAACATATCACCTTCTGGGATTTTAGGGGCCCTGTACACTTTGACATTAAAGGGTCAGTGCCAGAAAAACTGCACTGCAATTGGGTGAACTCCAACTTTCAACTTCTACTGCCTCAAAGACAGACAATAAATCAAATCAGTGTTACCCCATCAGTATTACTATTACTTTTTGTTTGTTTGTTTTCGGTGTTTAATCCAATCAATTTCTTGTCTCCATCTCAGATCTGGATACCAGAGATAAAGTGAAGAGAGTGTTGATAGCAGTGGTAAAATTTGTCCTGCTGCTTGGTTTACTCTACATGTTCATCTGCTCTCTCGACATCCTCAGCTCAGCCTTTCAGCTCGTTGGAGGTAAACACCCTGACACTTGTCTGAAACCCACTGACACTTGTCTGAAACGACAACAAAAGCTTGCAACTTACTGACCTTTTTACAACAAACATTTTTACTTGCTCTAATGGAGGAAGGAAATGTTACTATTAAGATCAAGTAAGGGTTAGCCTCAACACCAGGACCCTAAAACTGGGTCAGCTAAATGAAATTCAGCTATTACTTATTCTGTTATTATACTTGTGCAAAAAATGGCTTATAACTTAATACACATATGCATACAAAAGCACAAAGGCGCATTTTTTGAGATTCTATACATTTAAAGCAACACTACGTAACTTTGACTGTGACCCACTGCTTTGAAAAACGAAACTTAACGATGCAAGTTAATACGTCGCACAAAACAGCCATTTTAGGAAAATTAGGTCATATTTCACAGAGAAAATGCCTGCTGGTTTTGCCTCTGATGTTTGACTGCTGCTCTGTCTGTCTGCAGCCTTCTAATGTAGCACAACTGTCACCACCAAAGACTTGGTACTGCAGCTGCAGCTTCGGTCTGCAAGCAGCCCACATGTTGCTTTTAAGGAACCTTGGTGAATCACAGAGTTGAGGCGGAGCAGTTGTAGGACATCATCTCCATAAAATATGCCCCGGTTTTACTCAAATTGTTGTTTTATGTGATGTATGAATGTGTATCGTTGAGTTTCGTTTTTCGATGCAGTAGATCTTGTTCAAAGTTGCATAGTGTTGCTCTTAATATCTGCATCACACTGTTTGGAAAATTTTAATGCTCCTATCTTCTCCTTTTCCAGGTAGAACAGCAGGTGAAATCCTTCAGGACAATGTCATTTTAAGCAACCCTCTGGCTGGTCTGGTCATTGGTGTTCTGGTAACCTTGGTGGTCCAGAGCTCATCCACATCCTCTTCCATAGTTGTGAGCATGGTCTCCTCTGAAAGTAAGTGTGACACACACACACACACACACACACACACACACACACACACACACACACACACACACACACATTACTTATACATGACTGATGATGATGGAGGACAGGGAGGACTGATGATGACAGAGATTTAAATTCTTTTGCAGTTCTATCGGTCCGGATGGCTGTTCCCATCATCATGGGCACCAACATCGGCACCTCTGTCACCAACACACTAGTTGCAATGACGCAGGTTGGTGATCGCAGCACCTTCCGCAGGTAATCATTTTCTATTTAATGGACAGCCTTCTCTGAGCCCCTTTCTCTGAAGCAATAATAATAATTAATAGTAATAATAATGACTTAAATTCTTATTGTGCCTTTCAAGAGACCCAAGGATACTTTACATGACAAAGTAGGGGAACAAAAACAAAATAATCTGCAAAAACAAGGACTAAAATAAAACTGAGCACTAGTGGCAGGTTTGACAACGTTAACAGAGGCTGAGGGCCTTGGTGAACAGGTGGTGTTTGAGGAGTTTTTTTTAAAAGATGTTCAGAAATGCAGCATTGAGTATTTCTGCTGGGAGAGAGTTCCAGAGGGTGGGGGCTGCGAGACTGGAGGCTCTGTTTCCAAAGGTTCGCAGCTACTCACTGCGGTAGTCCAGGCAGGAGGTGATGAAGGCATGGATGAGGGTCTCTGCCATAGGGTTGAAGAGTGAGGTACATTGCTAAGAGGCAATAGATTTGAAAAAAAAGTTTCATAAGCCCTAACATAATAAAATATCTTTGTTATTTAATCAACAAAATTTAATCCTCCTCTTTATCTTAAATACATGAACATGCAACATTTAATCTATGATTTATGATCCTAGAGTAGTTATGCTGTACTATTAATGGTTCACTTTTCTGCTTAAGTATCAGATGACTTTTTCCTGGACAGCAATAAAATGTGGCCATTAAAAAGACCAAAGGTCATTCTATTTTGCATTTACCTACGTCCTTTCATAATGTACGCAGGGCATTTGCCGGAGCCACCGTGCATGACTTCTTTAACTGGCTCTCTGTGCTGGTGCTGCTGCCTCTGGAGATCGCCAGTGGTTATTTGTATGAAGTCACCAGGCTCATCATCGAATCCTTCCACATTCAGAATGGAGACGCCCCAGACCTGTTAAATGTGATCACTGATGTTCTCACTGAGTCAATTGTACAGGTAACATGGCCTTTCTGATGTTGTTGTTACTGCCATTGTTATTAAAATCTGTAGAAATCATTTGTCATTATGGCATTAAAGCTACCATGTGGATTTTTGAACATTAGTAGCACTATACAGCAATGTACTGTTTAGACTGCACCCCAAAGAAGCACACGTAAAAAAGCGCTGTGGTCCCCATTCTGTCAGGTTTCTCACTATTTTGCAAATGTGCCATCAAAGAGAGGAACACAGAATGTAAGCATTAGGAAACACAGTTTTGAAGTGTGTAATCCAGACTGAAATAAAATAAGCTGTGATGTTGTTGTAACCATCAAAGTCAGAGGATACTTTTCATCTTACACCTTCATCAAACCTCCAACCTTCCCCTACATATTACACTTTATATATGCTTTTGCATACCTGTGTGAGACGAGAATGACCATGCAATTATTTTTAATTATCTTTTAAATGTTTTCAAGTGAATTATTTCATTATCTTGAGAGACTCTTATCTCAAGATAACTAAGCGATTAACCAATGATGTAAATTTTTACGGAAGTACGGAAACCAAGAATGGTCGTACTTGCAGTTATTTTATATCATTTATTTATCTCGAAATATGATGACTTAATTATGCCATTATCTTGCGATAACAAAACTCATGATACTGAAAAGTATGTTTCATTTTTAACACAAGGCGATGATGTATATGGGATGGGGGCAATAAATCAGTTGTTGCAGTTTTCAAGATAGCTTTTATGCATGCTGGCATGTGGATAAAGTCTCATAAAAGACACTAACTACTGACTGCAATATTATGTTAGCCACATACATTGATAAAAGAAATAATGAGCCTTTATTGATGGCCAGTGGGGACATTTGGTTGTTACAGCAACACAAGGACAGAAATAAGTACAGATAATCAGCAAAAATTTAAAAAGAAATAAAAATAAGTAAAAAAAAAACAATAAAAAGATTTAACTATGCAAGAGCAAAAGAAAACAAATTACAAATTCAAAAGGAAAATAAAATGTGGTGTGATTAATAGCAGTAGAGTTAACAACATATAAACAGCCTACACCTGACTCATATGTATAATTAATAATACTTTTTGGTTTGTATTATTTTATAAAGTTACAGGAGAAAATAGAAGAAATAGCATAGGAAATGCTATTTTTTCCTCTGCTAAAGGTACCTTTAAATACCTGTAGCACGGGAAAAATATAAATAAGTTGCTATAACATAGCATATTTTTGTTAAAAACAATAAATTGGTGATAGGCCTGCATGGCTCCATAAAGATGACATATCAGACATATTTTCTGAAGGCTTAATAGGAGAATATGAAATTTTATGGTTTAACTCTTCCCAGAGAAATGACTATATTTTATATGTAAAGAAAAAGCACAAATAATATTTTTTTCTTTCATTAAAAAAAATGCTGTGGCTTCACGATAAAAAGACAATTTTTATTTCAGATATTTATCAAAATTAAATTTCAGACAAGTTGCTTTTCTGTTAAAAACAAAAAAAATATCACAAATATAAATCCGACATCTTCAAAATGTTATCAATATGTGCCTTGCTCACTGTGGACATGAACGGGTTTAACAAATAGTATCAGAAAGATAAACTAATAAGCCATTATAAAACAAAGTTATCTTTAATATGGTTGTACATATCTGCATGTTCTTTATCTTCTTTTCTGATGTAGCTGGATCAGTCTGTCATTAGTGGAATTGCCACTGGAGACCCAGATGTCAAGAATAAGAGTTTTATCAAGATATGGTGTGACACTTTCACCAACACGGTGAGCATGTCGCCTTCACCAAAATACATCAGTTTTGTACCCAATATCCACAAACATTTAAGCTTTGACTGTTTATTGTCAAACTGCCAATGTGTTTCAGAGCTTGTTGAACGTTACAGTTCCTGGTCCAGAGAACTGCACGTCTGCGTCTCTCTGCTGGGTCGATGGCAACAAAACCATCACAACCACAAACGTTTCTTTAACATACAACATAGAAAAATGTAAGACAGCTTTCATGGAATCAATACTTTTTGATGGTGGGGGGTGGGGGGTGTTAATGATTTTGGTGTTAAAGATCACAACCATGTTGACCTGATTTCCAACAACAGAAGGCATGGATCATCTAACTATACCAAGCATAACTGTAAGCTTGTTCTATGAGTGTGGGTTTGTTTTTTAGGGTTTTGTGACCAGAAAAAATTTACTGAAGCAGTTTAAAACAAAGTGGATGGAAATAATTTCTTACTTGTATCAACAGTAACGTCTGCAGAGTCGTCATGTGTATTTCTGTTTGTCTGTAGGTCATCATCTCTTTGTGGATACACATCTGTCTGACCTGGCAGTAGGTCTGATCCTTCTGGCTCTCTCTCTGCTGGTACTCTGCTCCTGCCTCATCCTCATTGTCAAGCTGCTACACTCCATGCTGAGGGGACAGGTGGCTGCCGTCATCAAGAAGGTCATTAACACTGGTGAGTGGCATGGCACGCTGTATGCCAAAATGTAATAAATGTGAATGTGTTTGCCAAGGTTGGTAATACATGGATGCTGTGTGTATGTTTGTGTTTGCAGATTTCCCATTTCCATTTGGTTGGATCACAGGTTACATTGCTATTTTAGTCGGAGCTGGAATGACCTTTATTGTGCAGAGCAGTTCGGTTTTCACCTCTGCAATAACTCCACTTGTTGGTGAGAAATCCATCCATCCATCCATCTCTTGCTTGTATACCACTTTGCATAATGAAACTGCAATGAACTGGCAATCTGATTCTGTTTTTTAACAAGTATAGGTTGAATACAGTGGAGAGTTATCAGGAAACACATCCACTTTACTTACCGGTTATCCCTCTCTTGTTGTTTTTATTTCTATTTAGTGAGCATTAAAGCTAATGAATGTTACTGATGTACCCATACAACAACGACATACATGATGTTAAATGAGAAACAGAGACAGGGTGTGTAAGCATGTATTTTAACAAGCGTTCCATTTGTTTGAACAGGGATTGGTGTCATCAGTTTAGAAAGAGCGTACCCATTGTCTCTGGGTTCAAATATTGGCACAACCACCACAGCCATCCTGGCAGCTATGGCTAGTCCTCCCCGCACACTGAATAGTGCTCTACAGGTCAGAAATTCTCATTAAAACATTCACATTACAGTAAAATTACCTGATTGATCTTTTAGTTAGTTTTTAGTTTTATATACATTTCTTTGGCTTGTCTGAGGTGTAAGATGGGTGTTTGATAAGTTTTAGGTCTAAGTCAGAAGGAGACGAGTTTAACAGCTCTAATTGCATGTGTGTGCAAATCAACTCTCTGTGTAATTACACACACAGTTTGGCTAATACCTTTTTAAGGTATTTCTGTGTTTGATAATTGATAGTTGCAAGTCAGCACTGTCAATCTCTGTGCCTCCCACAGCATGGCGAAGAAGTGGGCTGCTAAATTTGAACATGACAGAGAGAGAGATGACCACATACAGTCTGATCTTGTTATTAGAACTACAT
>JAQLOL010000019.1:21929476-21943451 GCA_029783665.1 Naso thynnoides | reverse complement strand
GAACTACATAATTTGGAATGAAGTACAGGGAAATACAGGAACTTCCTTTGATAATGGTTCCATTTAAACCCAAGTAATAATGAGTTTATCAGTTAAGCCAAGGAAGTTTATCAGTTTCATGCAGTCTCTATTTTATTTGTAGTTATTTAGATATATAGTATTGCATGAAAATCAACAAACAAAAAAGTTACTTTCCAAGAGAATGTTTGTGAAAATTATTAGGAAATTACATGCCTGTAAAGTCAAACTTACTCAAATGTGTTATTCAATAACAGTGTATTTAAGTTTAAAATTGAGTTATTTATTTTATTTCATGAAGAGAAAAATAATGATTTAAGCATACCAAATATTGTGTTGATGATTGTTCCAGATTGCCCTTGTGCACTTCCTGTTCAACATCTCTGGCATCATTCTGTGGTATCCAATCCCCTTCACCCGCATCCCTATCCAACTGGCTAAAGGCCTGGGCAACATCACTGCCTCCTACCGCTGGTTTGCTGTTGTCTACATCATCAGCTGCTTCTTCGTTTTACCCATCCTTGTCTTCGGCCTGTCACTTGCTGGCTGGCCGGCACTGGGAGGCGTGGGTGGACCTGTGATACTCATGTTGGTCATCATCCTGGTGATTAACATACTGCAGAAACGAAAACCTGAGTTTCTGCCTGCAGTTCTGAGATCCTGGGACTTCCTGCCTCTCTGGACCCACTCTCTGGCTCCCTGGGACAGATGGGTCAATGTATTTACCTCAAAATGCTGTTGTTGCTGCAAATGTTGCCAGGGTGCCAGTGACAACCAGGAACATGAAGAGGAAGAATCAGTGGAAGAGAACAAGACACCGTACTTAAATGCGTACGATAACCCTGCAATGAATGCAAATATGGAGGTCGAAGATGAGATAAAGATAGAGCTAAAGATTCTGCATGCAGCCAAGCTTTGAGATGTGGTGTGTGGTCAGTGAGCATGATGCAAAGAAATGAAGAACCAAACACAATTCTCTTAAATTTTCAGAGTATTTATCTTATTATATTTAGCAAATCCTTAACTCAAGAGCAAGACAGTGAAAATAGCACACAGGAAAGTGATGGCCTCTCTGCTGTATGGTGTTTACTGAAGTTGCCTTAAAAAAACGAGCCTGACAATATTCTGATTTGTTGCTGTTGATGTTAGTCCATCTTGTATTACTTTTTTCTTTACATACCCCATCTTGCTTTTGGCTTCAAGCCAATTGGCTGATGGCCGATGATGTAAATCTTAAAAACAGCCCAAAAAATACATAGTTAGGTTTTTTTTTAAAAGGCTCACAATTTCCTAATGCAGCTGGACACTGTAGTTTTTAGCAAGCACTACTCAAACAGATGGAAATAATGCATTTTGGGGGGTGCAAGTGAGTGTTTCTGATGACAAGATGGTGTATGCAGGATCATAGAGACAAATTACAGTGCTAATATTCATCAAGATGAAGGAACGTTTCACGCAATGCAACTACATACAGTGTTGTTGGACAACAGTCTTTGTAACTCAGAAATAATCAGTCTTTGGCTACAGTGTTGACGCTAGTTAGAAAGATCAATCAGTTGTTTAATTTTAATGGGATTTCCAGAAAATAAGAAAAATATAAATTAATACCAGGCTTACCTATGATATTTAAGTGTATAATTTTAGCTCTGGTTAACTAAATATAGTGTCAGAGATAGCATGAAAGGATAAATCACTGTTTAAATTTGTCCTAATGTAGGTATTGGACTTTGTCTTATAATAATAACTATAAAACACATGAAATACACATTAGGTACATGTTATCTAATGCGGAACAAAGTCAATAAGCGGTGCATAACAAACAGATGCAACAGTTTTATTACAAACCCAGCACAAGGTCGTTGTATCTGTTTTGTAAAATAGCGGAAACTTCCAAATATTCAATGGCATTTTTGCACTCATATACAGCAGATGTTCTGATTCAGATCTTACCTGCTAGGCAGAGTGCAGGTCTGATTTGACACACAAGAGAAAGAAGTTTAGAGAAAACTTCTCAAGTATCATCATTTGCTTTTAATTAAAAGAGAAATTCTTTTATTTAACGGTGTATGAAAGACACATTAAAATCCTTATGGCATCGTTTTAAGGTGTGAAAATTGTTTTGTAATTCAGAATGATAATTGTATTCAAGGAATATGTACAGTGAAATTAGATGAACATACATCTTACAGAATATTTCTTTTAATGCTACATGTTAAGTTGTAGGCTGTGTCTCAGTACTACCTGTATGAATACTTAAAAAAATAAAAGATTAAAATATTCCTTATTGAAAGATTGACTTCGTTTTTGTCTACTCACTGAAATCACTGCTGCTACTCTGAAAAAAAAATTGCTAGACTCATCATTTTTAAAGTTCCCACATAAACAAAAAAATCTAACAGATTCTAGTTTAATGAGCAATATAGTTGATTATTTATTGCTCTCCTATCAGTGTTACCTGAGGAGTAAAGAAGAAACGGCAGAGGTCAGGATAATAAACATGCTCTGTATCTACTGTACAAGTATCATAAAGTTTTCCGACATCATTATCAGTAGCCTATTATTAATATTAACTTATGCAATAGCTGACTGACAGAGAGTTAAGTTGTTTGCTTGTTGCACTTGTGAGCCTTGACTTTACTATTTTTAAGTGTATGGGGAAACTGTACTGTCACATGTGAGTAAACCATGTGCAAAGAACATGAGATGGATAATCAATATGGCAGAATCAAGGGCACAACCCAACTGTGCCAAAGCTCATGAATGACCACGAGACACTTTTGAGTACATTTACTCAAGTACTGTATGTTTTTGAGGCACTTCTATCCTGAGTATTTCTTTGACATGAAATTTTGTACTTCTTCTTTAGATCAGTTTGTAAGAAAATACTGTTCTTTTCTTTCAAATATATTTGTTCAACAAATAAAGTTACAGTATTATTTTTCAGATCATTCATGGACAAAACAACATATGATGAGCTTTGGCACTTCACTGTTGGCTTCATTTCTCTGCCCTGGAGTTGATCACATAACCAGAAACACAACTCTAATTCCATGCTAATGTTAAGAATAAGTGAAGTAACTTTTTGAGGGTTATCAGTAGGTGCAGCAGGAGATCTGTGTTGTTACTGCAACACATATAAAATATTGTATGTCATCACTAAGTCTAAACATAACTAACTGTCAGATTAGGTACTGTACAGGTCCTGTCTTATTGTTGTTTAATTTTCTTGGCTATGGCATTAGCTATTAGAGCTCCCATCTGTGGGGTGTATTAGACAAGCTCTACTGAAGGCAGGGCATTTTCTTTCCTCTGTGAACAAAGCTGCATGCTCATTTCAAGCAATATGAATTAAGGGCCAAAACACTCAAAGTGTTTCAAAATACATTTTATCATAATATATGAAATCCAACCCTTTTTGGCTTCTGACTGCTGCTAAAAGAGAGTGTCGGTTGGAGCCTTTTGTTACAGATGCATTTCAGCAGTTTATGTTGTTTCATGTTGTTAGCAGTTTAACATCACAGCCATTTTTCCTCTAAACTTCTCAAAAAGGTCCATTATTGGATACTTTATACCAAATTGGTGTAAAATATCCAATGATTTACAAAAAGGCAATCATTGGAGAATTGCCCATTTCTGTAGCAGAGCCGTTTTTTCTTTTCTCTCCAACTTAACCTTTTTTAATCTAAAATTTATCTTTGCAGGAGGCTCACTGCCTAGTTTGTTGTTTTACTAACCAGACTGCACCTTAAACCCAGTGAATTTCTTAAGAAAGAAAGCAAACTGCAGAAATTTTTTTAGTGCTGTCCGATCAAAATTAGTCAGCAGTAAGTTGCTCTAACATCACAAGTTGTACTTTGAAAAATGTCAGTTTTAGGAAGGCAAATGATGTGATGAACCTAATCAATAGTCCTATGTTAATATTGGCAACACTTCATTTTAATTATAAATTAAGATGCATTTTTGTAATAGTTTAGAATGAGTTCGAAGCATCCAATTATATTTACCTAACTAATATTAACAATATTGAAACAAGTTAATGTTTTTATTTGATTTTATGTCAGGTCAGATGTGTTGACCATATTACTTACCTACCTGTATTAGCAAGCGAGCTAAAGCTAGTTTGTCAGTTGGTTCAGTAAATTATGTGTCAGTTACACTGGCAGTTACAAGTTAGCTGTAAATATTTTTAGAAACTACTCTCCACATAAAAACTAGTTTGTGCGGTGCAATCTGTTTCAGTTTAGTCAATGCCTTGATTTCCAGTTGAAAATCTGTATTTAAAATGGTGAAAGACTAAATCAAGAAAATTATTTGTGTATCATAAAATAGATTCAGAGACCAATCAAGGATTTGACCTCAAGAATAACTCCTTGGACTTTGTGTGTGCAGAAAAAAAAAATCAAGATATAATAGTAATCCCTGATCTTCGTGTTATTGATAAAGCAGCACCCATTAGGAGGCTACTGAGTGCATGGCAAGGTGTGTCAGATCTAAAACTTCGAAAAAGTCACAGTCATTAATGTTGATCACTGTTAATCTTATCAGTTGTCATACTGTAACTGTTTTTATACTTTTTAATAGGCCAACTTCCACGTGTAACCTTTTAACTAGATAAAAGCTGCTCTGTGTGTTAAATTTTAGTGGAAAGTTTTTTTTCTGGTTTTTTTTGAGTCATGGTTGCTTAAATCAAGACCTTGACCCTGCGGTGAATTCTAAACATTTTGTCATAAACCAGTATGAGCTTCATCAACAATGAACTGAACAGTTTACACAAGTCCATCCCATTAAACATAGGCCTAATTATTTCCGTGCAAAATAACACAAGCATAATGACAAGTCTGTCAAAAAAAAGTCAAAACCACGCAACTGCTCTGTCATTTCCAGACATTCAATAACAAACACAAGGAAAGTAGTATTTTAGAAAGAAGTCGTGCTTGTACAATTTCTATAAAATTGTTAAAATCATCTGATTAAACAGATTCACTTCAACTCATGTCTGAAGCTACATGATGTTTGAATGAGAGAAATATGTTTACCTTGGCAGCACCATGCAACATCAGAATATTTTGGATGTTTAATGCATCGTCTTACGTACATATCCCCAAAACAAAGCTTTATATATTAAGTATCTTTGGAAACTTTGAAGCTCAGTAAAATTTCCAATGAAGCTCTCAAGGTTTGGTTGCACTGCATGAGTTTTCCCTTGGCCCGTCACTGTGTATGAGTCTGAACTGACCTACAGCAATTAAAGAAACTTATATCACAATGTAATGAGTTGATCAAAGAATAATAATAAGTGTTTTTTAATGTCTCAAGTCCTGTCCATTATTAGGTCATTTTGTCAATCTTTCCAGTTAAGAGTAAAGAAGTTTTCATGTATTATAAGTAAACACTGGATCAAGTTGATTTGTGGACTGAAAACATCTGCTCAAATCTGTTTGCCTAACAAACTCTGACATCTCATGGCAGATATGAGAACAGCAGCATAGGGGAATCAGCCATGCGAAGAGGACCACCAGATGCTGAATGAAGAAGAAATAGCGACAGATTTGTATTGTGCATGTTTCTGTACGAAAGAAAACGGAATATGAAGCCACCACAGAATATATCTAATATATATCTAGCAAAAATACAGAATAATAATCAAAATTTTTACATGGAGACTTTACATTTCTATTTTTTGGGTCTAGTTATTAAAAAAAACAACACTTGTTTAAAGTAAGATCATGTTTTATGTTAACATACCAAGCATCTTCACAAAAAAAAAAAAAAAAAAAAGTTAATACCTCTTACATTTTCTTGGTAAAAACACTTGGTTGTTTGACACCAGAAAAAAGCTAGTAAATCACCTCCTTATCCTGTTTAAAACACCTGGTTTGAGTCACCACAAAAGCATCTGAAAAATTTCCCTATACCTCCTTAAAAAGACCCGGTGTGGTCAGAAGCCTTCCTGTTAGAAACACCAGGTTTTGGTCGCCCTCAGAGCGACTGTAAAATGTCCATGGTTTCTAAAATTACCTGGTCGAAACTGTCAGTGCTTATGTGGTCTAGCTTATTGGTCTCCTTCTGGGCAGCTGTCTAGCCTGGTTGTCAAGTCATCTCCATCCACAACAACCCCAATCAATCCCACAACATCTCGGTGACAAAATCAGGCTGCATATAATCAAAGCTAATACTACAAATGTACACATTACATTGACATGTACTGTTAAATGTTGCATTCAAGATGTACATGCTTATCATAATTTTCCATCACTGTAAACCTTTGCTTGTGGTAACCAGGCGCTACAGTATATTCAAGTCCAGCAGTGGATTAGCCTACATGGCTGCTTGTGTGTAGACAGTGTGAGTAACAGACAGGAGTCAGGATTGAATCAGGACAAGATGTCACCAAAATCTGCAAATCATCTCAGCCCTGAGGAGCTTTATTTCGTCATTTAGCTCAATGTTTTGTTTATTTGGCTGTAACTGTCCCGTTTGGGTTCACTTCCACCTCTCTCTTTGTGTTTTTGACTAGAGGAGGCTGTGTTTCTAGCTGCAAACAAAGTAACTGGCTTGTGGTTATAGTGGTGCATGTTGCAGCTAAAGCACTACCACCACTGTGTGCCTCTCATTTTTTAGCATACATGAAGGCAACAGGTATCAATTTCTCTACAGCAGGGGCTTCCAAACTTTTTCAACTAAAACTCAAAAGAGAAATTTGGGGTCTCCCCAGGATCCAAAACCTTCAGAAATACACGATGAACCGTCATTACATGTACATTTATAAATTGCTGATAAATGTTTGTTTTATGAAATGTTTGTGCTTCACTTAAAAAGGACATCCCAACAACAATTAGATTTGCAGAGCATAATTTTAAAGTTTTAAATATGCTCATGCTACTTTGTCTGTATATATTTAGAAAAATACAAAATTACATTCTTTTTCCTTTTTTTACCTGGAATATTATTTCTAATATCACTATTATTATGCTTTCTATTTTGCAAGCTGGCAACCGAGTAAACACTGGTGCCATAATAGTCCCTGACCTTAAGTTTTGGAAATGGTGATGTTTTCAAGAAACAATGACAGCAAAACAGGGGTAACACTTTCTGTGAGGCTTGTCTCTATAATGCATTTTAATACATTCTAAACATATATAACACATTATGAACACACTTATAATGCGTTATAGGTGGTTAGTGTCAGGGTACCCTGCTTATAGCTAGGATTAAACAGTAATTTAAAAGGCTATATTGTTTTGAAGGCCTTTCCAGAATTGCCAAAGACTTTTCCAAATCATCCGAATGAAAATATGCTCTGTACAGTCAATTCTTAGTGAATATTTTGAAGTTGTTTTATAAGTTGTGTCTTGTGTCTATTACTGAAACAAAGATGACATCCTGCTGGTTACCTGATTGAGATCACAACTTTGAAAAAAAGTTGAAAATATCATTTATCATGTAGTGGATTAAAATTTTTCTTATCCAGATGGTTGCAAGATTATTAGTAAGCCAGAAATCTGCTTTAGGAATTAATAAAGAGAGTAAAAAAAGAGAATATTGGTCTTCAATTCATTCAGGAATCTATTGAGACACATGACTCCAGATGAAAATGCTGAAGTTGCATCTTATTAGCTGGATTTGCAAATAATCTGTTTGCTACTAACTTTGCGAATCAACATTTGAAGATGACAGTATTTAGAAGTTGTTTGAAGTATGTCAATGCACATGTTTCTACTGCCCCAAAGTGGACAAAATAATAATTGCAGGTTTAAAAGCATATGTCATGCGCCACACAGGAGGCTACTACCATCAAAAATAATGAATGAATGAGCACAAAACAACAATTCAACAAAACAAAATAATTTATTTATTAATTTTTAAATCCAGAGACAGTTTGTGGTTACAGTCATTACAGATAGTTGATGCGCATCTTACACACACTGAACAATACCACTACCAATGAATAGACACCATTAATACACTAAAACTAAAACTACAGTACCTGTAAGAGCTCATTTCTCTATTCACTACCTACTAGAGCTACTCAAGCGCGATATAAAAACATCAATACATTAAAATACAATACATATGCACTTGTAGCACCATTCATTGTGTAATAATATATACTTGAACAATAATTTAATCTTGTGTGGGCTACTGCGTACTTCACAGGCTTGTGTTTCCATGTGCCTCTCTCTGAAAGCCTGGAGGAGGCCTTTTCATACCCGACCAAGCTGGTCATTTGTGCAAGAATTTGTGCCTAAAAAAGCTCCATCTAACATATCATGGGCCAATTTTTCGGGATAATCTGCTCAATCAGGCAGACTCAGGGGAGCTGTTTTGTCATTTATCAATAAAAATGATAAAGAAAACAGCCCCCATGTGGATGAAAGAGCCTTTCACTTAGAAGGGCAAGTTTCCATAGTAGGCGACGTATGCTGCGACAATGCCTGCAGTTTCAGCCATCTCGTCACAGGCGACGTTCAGCTCACACACCTCTCTCAGGCTGGATAACAGAGGAGAGAGAAGGGATTAGAAGGCTTGTAAAATCTCCAGGTGTTTTTTGAATTGATTTGAGATTCCTTGTTTTAGTTCTGAGAAGAGCTTTTACAACATTGGTACAACATAGGATGAATTATAGTTTTGGTAGGAACTTTACAGTAAGGCACTCATATTGACATTGGAATAGCTGAGTGCATTCAATGTCCTCAGTTTCTTAGTGAGCCATTTCTATTTAATTCACGTAAATAACTGTACCTTTCCAGCTGCAGAGGGCTAAGGTCTCCTCCGGGGGCAGCTCTTCTTCTCCTCAGGAGAACAGCAGCCAGGTCTCTCTTCATTACCACCTGAGCCGCTGTGGAGATGAATATCACAAAGGATGACTTTCTGAAATTTTCCTGCTTTCCAGTCATTCAAAAAATTATTCTTTCTGGAAACAAAACTGTTGCTTACCTTCAGTGCTAGCTGACTCTGATGAAGATGAGGAGGATGAAGAAGAAGAGGTAGAGTCAGAGGCAGAGTCGGACTCGGAAGAGTCGGAGGCAGAGGACTCAGACTCAGAAGACTCGGAAGACTCGGAAGATTGGGACGAAGATTCAGATGAGGAGGAAGAGGAGGAGGAAGAGGAGGATGAATCGGAGCTGGAGTTGGAATCGGATGCTGCAGAGTCTGAGGAAGAGTTGGAGTCGGATTCAGAGGATGAGGCTGAGTCTGAAGCTGAATCAGACTCAGAGGAGGAGGAAGAGTCTGATGCGGAGGATGAATCAGAGGCGGCGGCGGCGGGGTCCGCAGCAGCGGTGTCTTCGGGTGCTGCATCAACAGCTGTGTCAGCAGCAGGGTCCACGACAACCTCTGGGTCAATACCTGAGAATCACAGAATGTACCAGTTTTATAAGTGCACTTCATACATCTGTCTAACAGCACAGAGGGCACAATGAGAAATCAAAGCAATGATGAGTTTGTTCTTACCTCCCATGGACCAGCACACAGCCAGAAGAGCAAAGAGGGACAGGAGAGTGAGAGTCTTCATGATGTCTTGTAGTTGGTGTCTTGCTGTAGACCAGTTGTTTTCTTGATTGCTTGCTCTTCTTAGCTTTCCTCAGAATGGAACGTTCTGTTACTTTGCCCCAAGTCGAGGTCAATATATACTGGATTGCACCTCCTTTTCAGAAAGGACTGACACTTAGATGATCGTCTGATTGGCTGGGGAATCAAATGTCAACATTTCCGCTTCCACTTGTCATGAAAGCTCCCATAAACACCCACTCAGTCCTGGCACATGAGTCCAAAACTCATTCACCCGCACACAAACTTAAATGCCCGCAAGCATTCCTGAAATTTAGCTGTATGGTACAGTGTGTGTGCTTTATGTAATCTATGTATGTATGTTTGTATGTATGTATGTATGTATGTATGTATGTATGTAAGCCTTTTCTTGAGATTAAAGGCAATCTAAGAATTAACATAAGCAAAGTGTAACCCTACACATGGGATTCCCTTTCAATATACACACTTGACTATAGTTTACTTTTCATTTTAGACAACAAATGTCAAATTGAATAACTAAATGACATCTTAAAAGAGTTTCTCTATTTGGGTTTTGGAAAAGTTTTGTTGTCTCATATTCATTTTAGTGTCAATCATCTTCTGAGTCAAAACCGAAATATTTTTATTCTAGTCTTGTTTACCAATCCTGCACATCTTGAACATCCCCTTCAAGTTAAACTCAGTCCTCATCACTCATCGCTGGAGTGTAAATAATGCATCAAAACCACGTAAAGTCCAAACAGCTGGTGTTACTGATCTCTATAGAATGCACTTTAAATGTGATTGGATTTTAATCAGGGAGACCCACTGCAGGGTTGCCTCTTTCTCGTCAAGTTTGCCAGTGTTACCATTGCTGTTGTGTTACTATACTACTTGCCCCAAATGTGATCTCCCACCCCCACAAACCTCAAACTATAGCCTGGGCCGACCATAAGCTACTAATCGAGTGACACAGAAGAGCAGTGAGGCTCATTATGCTACAGAGCTTAATTAGAGTGTTGCAGAGTCCCACCAGAACCGCAGTCAGTCACTATTTACAGATCCAGCTCGGTCCAGCTCCTTGCCAGATCCAGGCATGGTCATGGCTTACCAACGGCAACCAGTGGCCCAATACACAGCCTCGCCTGCTGTATTTCAGCACATATACATCTAAATATAGGCAACCGTGTGCTGGATGCACAGATGTATGCATGCGGGTTTGGATGCAGTGTTCTGTTAGAGCATGGCCTCTGAGGTATTTATGATTACAGAAAAATTGGTATTCGGAAAACAAAACCAAATTAAATACTATCTAAATAGCCAAACATTTTTGCACACATATCACTTCACACTCAGGTATATATATGTATATATACATCTCTGGAACAGTTTTGTCAATTGTGCAGTTAGTGCTGCTGCAGAGTGACCTCCATGTCCTTTGTGTTTCATAGTCTAGCGTTATTCCTGGTGTCAGGGATTTGTCTTGGAACGTGTGCTATGTAATTTCAATGTCTCGTCCAGTGTCCATTTTTGTGGATGCATTTCAGTGCGTGGGGGACACATTTGGAGAAAACAATTACAGCAAGGTCCCCAAATGGGCGGGAAATATGTTGTCTAAGGCATTTGGCTCATTTTCTTTTTTGTTGCGCATCTTTGAAGTCTGTTGTTCTGGTTTTACACATTTCCTGTCTGCGCAGCAGACACTGGAAAACCTACTTGCACAGTTGCACACACATATGATAGATATTGTGTATGACCTTGGCAGTCGACTTCTGACCATATCAAACACTCAATCGCATTTCATATGGGATGGTCTGTTGTTTTCTTTATAGGCCAAACATAGTTTTGTGTTTATTGATAACGTCCTATTGACAACTCATTTAAACAAAAAGTGACAAAATCTAATTTATAACATTTGAATGGATGAAAACAGATTTAAAATGGTTTTCATGACTCGTTTTTGTTTGGGCAACTAAAACACTTTAGTTTGGGAACGATTGCTGTGCTGGCTGTCACAAAAGTGATGTGTTTGTGAAAAAGTTGCAATATTTCAAAAGTATGATTTGCACAAAGAGACAAAAGTGCTGTCATAAAAACAGTGGACAGTTTGTGGCCATATATATGCAACCTATTGATTACACTTCATGAAAACATTTTGGAGTTACAAAGTTCAAGGTGTTGTGTCAAATTTTTACGAGTAAATTAAGTTAAAAAGTTAAGTTGATTTAATCCTTTTATTTTACCATACATGGACAAAAACTGTAATGGTTTTAGTGACAGCATGTCAACATTTCATATGTGGACACCACTATATAACTAGATGATGTAATTCATTTACGTATAAGCTATGTCGGAGTTGCAGGGAATTGCACAAATCTGAATGCAGTCTGGGGTAGGCATTAAACAGCAAAACTACTCTGGTTGAGGTAAGATTGTCATGTTGACTGTCACATGTCGGCCTGAAATGTTTCCTGAAATAGATAAGAACTTTAATGCTGGTGTAGGCAGTTTAGTTTAGGTGTCATTGAACAAAAATTTCATAATAACCTTTTAGCATTTTGTAATTCAGCTGGTCTGAAAGAACACTTGACTTCCATACCTCTCCTTGGCTCTTTATTACTGCAATATAAAATGAAGACATGATGGGCGCTTTCAGCCAATCACGCTGATTTCGGAACAGCTGTGTTCTGTTGGAGGCTCTTTGCTGCACTTCTTAGGGACAGGTGACATTACTATGAGCTGATTGGCTGCTGAAACAAGTGACATACCTTAAGTTCTAAAACTGGCCGCTGGCAACTTGACAAGCTGAGTTGCAGGTAATAACGTCAGCTGGGCTTGAGTCGGGCTGAGACAGACCAGGTTTCTCCGCTGCAACTTTCCTTGCAACTGTTTGGTTTCATGGTGAATCCGTGGCATAAACTGGCCTTAAAAGAGAGAGCGACAACAAACAAAATAAAATGCCAGCTGGAGCAAAAAAAAAAAAAAGAGGGAGGGGGGTTGGTTAAGCAGAATTGCTTTAGGAGTCTCATGCTACAGCTAGCTTGATTCCCAGATGTTGCCTACCCCTGCTTTAAGCAATACAATTGATTTAATCAGACACAATTTCTCCATTTGAAGGTATTGCTGACAGCGGCAACAGTGGAAATTTTTGTGCTCATATACAAAAGATCTTATTAATTACACTCCTATGTCATGATCATTTTTAAATTTGTAATTGGCACCCTGTGTTGGCAGACTGAGGGGGTTATTTTCAGTTGAGTTAAAAAACACAAATGGTACATCTCAATAGAATAGTTAATATGTTTCTTCTTTTGCATTTTTTTTTTCATTTACTTTGACCAAACTGAACAACTAGTCACCCCCTTTTCTATGCTCTGGGAATTATTACATATTAATGTAATGAACTTAATTGATGAGAGCTCCAAGTCTATACTCTTGCTTTTAAATAAATAAAAACCACCAATAATGATTTTAATCCCCCATTGAAACACTACTAAGATAACTAAAGGATAGACAAGCATTAACAGCAGATCTATCAGCTCCGCTTGTGTAAACGACACAGCACATTGCCAACGTAAAAGCTGTCAGATACGTCAAAGGATCTACATCGTAAAATTATATAGTTGTGTCCCTGCCAGCGGCGGTCCACTTGCATGCTACACATGCATGCAGTATATCATTGCAACAAACAGCCGTAAAATGACCAGTTACAGGCGTGCGTTCAGACATTTCTTTTTAAACCATTACCTCACAGTGCGTGTGGACGTTCATGACTTTGAGAGAACATGTCGTGTTGTAGGTAAGTGTATGTCTAACCTCATCAAGGTGTCAGTAACCTGCAGGAAAGATGCTGTAATGCAACAACTGAGTGATTAAAAAAATTTAGATGAGTCATTTTGTATAACATATGCAAATTAGGGAAAAACAAGGCAAGGCGTACATGGAACGCCATAACCAGGTGGCTGGCATAGTGCACCGTAACATCAGTGCCAAACATGGACTGCAGGTCCCAGGGTCAAGATGGAAGACACCCCCAAAGGAGGTGGAGAATGACCGGGCGAAGATCCTGTGAGATTTCCAGATCGAGACTGACAAGATGGTGGTCGCTCACAAAGCAGACATTGTGGTACTGGATCAAACAATGGAAGAAAGCAATAGTAATAGATGTAGCAATCCCAAGTGACAGTAACATCAGGAAGAAAGAACACGAGAAATTCGAGAAACCTTAAGGGCTGAAGGAAGAGGTGGAGAAGATGCCGGGAGTGAGAGCAACTGTGATCCCAGTGGTGATCAGAGTCCACGGGGCTGTAACCCCCAAAGTGGGAGAGTGGTTCCAGCAGATCCCAGGAACGACATCTGAGATCTCTGCCCAGAAGAGCGCTGTCCTAGGAACAGCTAAGATACTGCCTTCTACTCCCAGGCAAAGGAGCTTGAGGGAATTTTTATA
>JAQLOL010000019.1:21893548-21910413 GCA_029783665.1 Naso thynnoides | reverse complement strand
TTTTTTTTTTTTTTTTTTTTTTTTCAGTTTGAGTGAATAATGTTTTTAATAAGATTCATATGTAACATCTAAAAATGAATGAATTAACTGCATTATTATGCACATATTATATATTGGGTAACAGTGAGCGACACGAGACCAAACAACACGTATGTGGTTATTTTTATGGTTATTGCTTTTACAGCCTAAGTGTCTGTAACACTAAGAGTTAAACTCACTAAAACATATCAGTATCATACTGAGTGTAACTAATGGAAAGCACAGAAAGACAGATGTTCTTTGGAAAATAGTGACATTTATTGGGTTCTTTGGAACAGTTTCTCTCTACTGACAAAATATAGTTTTCTCTGCAGAGTGAAGTGAATTACTAACCTTTTCAAAAATATACATCTTGATTCAGCCAATACACAAAATAGACATCTGTGCATGTGGGGTCAGCAGCTTTGAGGAGAAGAGGTAAAGGAGGTGGAGGGGAAAAAGGTCTGGGACATCACAAAAACAGACATCAGACCCTCTTTCATTATACTTCTTTCTTCTGTGGAAAGTACAAGCCCGGTTCCAGAGCTGCTGACGCCACTCGTAACAACGATGATGGGGAATGGGTGGAAAGGCAGGGGCAAATAAAGTGCACGAGACAAGAGAGAGTGCTGGGTTTCTTTTTTCCAGGTCAAACCTCTAAATCATCAAAAGCTGCCTCCTCTCCAGAGCACACAGGTATGACACAATTTTAGCTGCTTAGTCAACAGTAAGAATGCATGTGGGAGAATAGTGGCAATAGGGGTAGAGGCAGATGAAAAGGGGGCTAAACAATTCCATATTTCGCCAGGTCGCTGAGCTCCATGTCCCCAAAGGCTTCCCATGGGCAAACCACTGTGATGTCTGTGCCCAGGCCCTCCATTCCGGGAATGTCGTCTCCAAATCTGAGTGTGCAAGACAAAAAGATTTGATGAGAACAAAGTGGGAGATACAAGGTTATTTGTTTTAAGCCTGTATGTTAAAAGAAGGTCTAAGTTGGAAAAATAAACTTGTATATATGTATATGTGTGTGTGTGTGTGTGTGTGTGTGTGTGTGTGTGTGTGTGTGTGACCTAAAATTCATCTCACCCCTTCTGGCCGGGTTTGGGCGCCTTGCTCTTGAAGGTGCGCACAGTCCTCGGCTTGAATTTGGGTGGCGCCTTCTTTTCGGCGGGAGCTGCAACGGCTACGTCTGCCATTCCGATTAGTTACTGAAAGAGAACAAGAGAAAGCTGAATACATGAGATTGAAGCATCATTTCTTACCTTAAACTTTCCTGTTTGCCTCTGCTTTACCCCGTTGACATGCCTTCTTATATTTTCTACACTATCTCGTCTCCGTGCCTTTTTATGCCTATCATGCAACACTTTGAATGGCCTTGCTGCTGAATGGTGCTGTGCGATTAATAACGTCAGATTACTTTGCCACCAACGACCAGTTATCTTCTTCATATAGAGGCATCATGACAGCAAAATCAGTCTCCACTGTAAAATATGAGCACATTACCCTGTATGTCATATCCCCTTCAGCAACCTTATCAACATCCAGACATGTCGCCAAAGAATAAGTGCATTAAGTATTGATATAAAATGTACAAGTGTTCAAAATTCCTCTCACAATATCCATCAAGTGAAAGGACAGGAGGACGTTGTAAAGAAATAGCACCATTGAGAAGGCCTCCTCGTGTCAAGTCTCAGACCTCATTTTCAGTTCCATTTCAGCCCTGATGATACTCAAGCATAAACACTATTTAGCCATCACTCTGTCTGCCTTTCTCTTCTGCAGCTAACATGTTATCAAAGCAGTAAAGGCCTGAGCTCCCTGTAGCAAGGCTGAATAACACTGCAGTTTCATATTACCTTTTGTTGAAGACTCAAAGTGTCTTTGTGATGCTGTCCGATGAGCCTCGCTTGCCTCTGGCTTGTGGTATTCCTCTGTCTGTCCGACCGTCCCTTTTTAAATTGCTCCGAGCTGCTAATCCCCTCAGATGCTCCTTCTATCATTCTTTCATGTGCCAAGTCTGCCCTGTCCACTTCTGTGCCAGCTCAGCCACAAATAGATGGGATAAAGGATGGAGATATAAATACGAGGTGTATTTCAAGTTAGATAGCCTATGTGTCTGTCAGCCTGTGAATTATAGAGGTGTCATTTATTGGCAGTAGTGAGTGACAGTAATTAGCGCAACAATCAAGTTGAAGCCAAAAAATGTGCTCAAAGATATTCATTGTCTATCTATCTGTCACTTCCCACCACATGCGTCAGTATTCTACCCACACATGCTGCACCCTCTGCATCATGAACACTCTTCACGATAAACTCCAGAATGCTATTACTGCACAAGTAACTTAATTCTGGTTTTGTTGCAGTAACAATACAGTTCCCATATGTGAAAGATATTGAATAGTGTTATGGCTCTTTGTTGTTACTATATATCGACAAACACTGCGGAAAAAGACACCAAGCGGTTGGTGATATAGGCTACAAGGCTGTCAACTGCAGAAAGATGATAAAATCATTGTTGTGCAAAACAGCCTTTGTATAAATAAAACATTACTAATACATTGACTCCCTCTCCCGCATTTGAAAGATCCTTTTCTTTCTTTCTTTTTTTTTTTGTTAAACTATGTAGCATTGTACTACTGCATTTAATAACAGTCTCTATATCTGATGGTGTTGAATATATAGTTTAATAAGTGGAGGTTCATGAGGTAGAGCGGGTCTTCCATTTCTTGGAGGGTCGGCAGTTCGACTCCAGACTCCTCCAATCTGCACGCCAAAGCGTGTCTCCCCAAGATGCTGAAAACCAAATGGTCCCAAATGGCTAATCCATCAAGCATGTGTTTGTGTGTGTGTGTGTGTTTATGTGTTAAAACGTTTAATTCTCTATTGCTTGGAAGTCTACCACTTCACCATGCTTCACACATCGGCTCAAGGAGATGTTGTCCGTTACTCAAATGGAAAGACTGCGTCTGCACAAACTCAGTGCGCATAACAGATTTAGGAGAATTTGGGGACTATTCTTGGCACAGCATCATATTACCCAGCATTCACAGGGGGCCTTGACTCACCTGGTTATCTGAGTGAGTGTGTAAAACAACAGGCTACAGGCATTCATGCTACTCTACTTTGCTGCTGTGATATTAATATTGTGACATAATTCATTTGACAGTTTATTGTTATAATCTTGAGAACAGTCTGGCAGCCTTTTTTAGTTTTGATTTGATTTGTTCCTATTGTGTAACTTTGTTTTGCTCTGTTTGTCCCTTAATATATTCTGTTATTGTAAAATTAAAAATTGAAAATAAAATATTTTTAAAAATAAATAAATGTCTCTTGCTATTAATGAGCAGGTGGTGGTGGCACCTTGCATGGCATCTACTGCAACCAGTGTGTGAGTGTGTGTTTGTGTGTGTGTGTGTGTGTACGTGTGTGTTAGTATGGGTGTGTGTGTGTGTGTGTGTGTGTGTGTGTGTGTGTGTATGTGTGTGTGAACAGGTGACTGCAGGCTTGTGTTTTAAAGCGCTTTGACTGGTTGCTAAGTGTAGAGAAGTGCTGTATAAATGCAGTTCATTAAGCATTTGACCATGACTTTTCATTTTTACACACATTTACAGTTCTACTTTTATACATATAAACAGTCAATTTGCAATTTTGACTTTCATGCACTAAAATACCAAATGGCAAATTCCTTGTATATAAAAACAAACTTGATTTAGTTTCTGATTCTGCTGAGTAAAGAGTGATTTATCAATGTTACGCAAAGCCTCACAGCAGTTCTGATGGCGCAGTCCTTAAACACACATCAGCATTAAAACAACTTAGCTTTGATGGCAGCGATCTCATGTCTCTGTGTTCAAACACGGGGAAAGATTTTAAGTAACTTTAAGAAACTATTAGTGCTAGTAAAATGTTAAAGATTTCGATATGCTTTTAATTTATTTGCAAACAAACGTGCCCTGACGTCGCCTGCACAAGGATGTGGAGCATGTGATGTAAAAGCAGCAGCACCCTGAGCCCCACGCAGGTGATCGATCACTTGATGACAAATAAAGAGCTCTTAACCTTTCAGCTCTTAATCCCTCACCTCGTATGGACCCGAGCTAAAGACAGACAGTAAGTTCCAATTTAAATGAACCATTACAAGCGTGGGAAAAAGTGTCTGAGATATTAATACATTAAATTTGTGTCACCCAAATCCTAACTATTATTATATCATTTGACAAAGAAGCTTTAAGTCCACTTTCTAGGTTTCTCCAGGGGATGTCAAATTATTTTTTTTATTAGCTGATTAAAACTGAGACGTGGGAAAGCTCTAGACAAACTAGTGAGTGGACATCCTGTTAAACTATGCTTTCAACAACAAAGATAAACTTTGACAATTAACTGTTAATGTTTCAAAACTCAAATCAGAACTGAATCCATTGCTGGGGATGAGTAATGGTATGTTATTCCTCATTACATAAAACAGTTTTAAATGTACTCCTGACGAAGGAGAAACATTCAAAATGTAGGTCCCAAATAATCTCACATTGTTCAGTAAATCCAGATTAGCTTCTCTCAGAGATGCTTCATTATATAAGGTCACTAAGGTCCTCTCATGGCACAGCACATGTCGGACTTTTGAGCCCCCTCCCTAATCTAATCTAACACAGCTAAGATCAATTAGAGGGCGGGGTGTAAAAAAAACACAGAACATGCATTTATGGATAAGCGTGTCAGAGGGATTATTCGTGGGAGAGTATATAAGAAGAGACAGGGGCAGAGAGCACACAGACACAAACTGACCAAAGACATCAGACAGAAGCTCGCTGTACAACTGCAAAAACAGGTAAGATCCAACGATCTTTCTTCCACTCAGCTGCAAACTTTGGCAAACTTTCAGTTCTGCTGCAGGGATTAAGGTTAAAATGTACATGAGAGAGCAGAAACGTGCCAGGTTGATAGCGTGAGGTGCACATGTCATTGATGTGATCTTTCAACTGCAGAAACGTAAATGACTTTTTAGACAAATGTATATGTATTTGAATGTGCTCTTGTGCTCATTAGTTGTGGGAAATGTCTCCGAGAAGCCAAATCAGAGCATTTTTTTTTTTTACAAGAACCTCATAATCCTTTTTATTTATTTATTTTTTTGCTTTTCTGACACATTATAACTTCAGCTTTTGTGGTTTGTGTTTTTTGCATTCTTGTTTTGATGCATCACCTTGACTCTCTCTTTCACCTCATTTTTTTTCTTCTGTAAGATACTTTAAATTCTGTTTTGAAGTATTATTTAAGAAAAACATACTTAATTGTGTGCATAATTTTTCATTTATGGAGGCTTTGGACAATCTGGGCATTAGGTACATCAAAAGTCTCTCCTTTAAATCAGCAGGTGTTAAAACCTGTTTTGTCATCAAACTAAGAGGGGAAATGACCAAAAATGTGCCAGTGCTATGTCTGACTTCACACACAACAGGATTTATTCTAATTCAAAGTTTTAAGTAAAGGATGGCGACTTATAGCAATTATAATAGCAATTATAAAGAAAGTGTAGCAATGTAAAAGCAGTAATGAAATCATTGATAGTAAGTCTGATAACAAGCACAAACCAATTAGGAGATTTAACTGGAGGAGGATTTGAGGGATTCTGCGCTGCTCTTACTACTATCTATATGATCTTTTCGTGCCTTTTCCTTCTTCCATCCTCGCTCCTCTTTCTTAGGTCTCTGTTGATTCATATATGACATAATTGGCCAAAAAATAGATTTAAGTCTCGAGAAACCCCCCTAGTTTAATGAAGGTTAAGACAATTAAAAAATGTCTTTTGGTAGCTACTTCATCACTTCAGTATGTGTTAGAAATATCAAAGATGCATTTAAATGTGCTGACCCTTATTAGATCTTTACACACTGTGTACCTGCACATAAGGGATTCTCACATTGTTAGCTGTGGCTAATCGAAAGGAGGGACTTGCAGTAACTAAACGTTTTTATTTTTTTTATATCAGGGTCTGAAGTTGAAGAACTACTTGCTTAACTGAAACTTTATGAGTTTTTACAGAAATTTATGATTTGTCTGTTTATTCCAAGATGCTGTCAGTGAGATCAAAGTATATTTCTAGTCAAGTCCAGAGCACTGCTGAGACCTACAGCTGAGGTCAGAGAAAAGTCGGATTAGAGCAGATTGAAAATTAGTTACTCAGGGCAAAATCCCCTTCCACTTAAAGTTTATTTTTCACAAGGTACAGTGTGTGTACTTCAGACTAAATATGGAATTAGGTGAACTTAGTGATATTCTTACTCTGGCCAAGAGTAATCTTGAAAGCCAAGGTGTAAAAATAGACAAAGCTGTTTGTGTAACGAGGTCTTAAGAAGCTGACAGCTTTAATCTATAATTTGACCTGACTTCAGGGGTGTTATATCATCTCAGCGCAGGAAAGTGGGGCTTAGAGGAGGCGACTGACTGACTGACTGTTACTTGTTTTTTCTCTCAGTGCATAAAAGATGGCAGACGCAGGTGTTGCAGCTCCCGCCGATAAGAAGGCACCCCCCAAGTTCAAGCAGAGGGCTGCTCGTACCTTCAAGAGCAAGGCCCCCAAACCAGGCCAGAAGGGGTAAGATGGACTTTAAAGCTAGCAGTGATGGAAAGTAACTCAGTACATTTAATTGAGCACTACACTAAAACACAATGTGAGGCACTTTTTCCATTTTTAGCTACTTTATCTGTCAACTTTAAGAATGAAATCCTATGTTTTTCACTCCACCACATTTGTCACCCAAAGTCCCCAGATTTTACATGAAAAAATGCATAATCTCATGAGATTATTTTTACACTGTAGTATCAATACTTTTACCTAGGGATCAAAGTAGATGTCCCTGCCACCACTGAAATTCACATTTTAATAAAGGTTCTGCTTGGGAAAATTAAGTCTTTTTTTTTCTTTTTTCCAGATTCGGAGACGACATTCCCGGAATGGAGGGCCTGGGCACAGACATCACAGTGGTTTGCCCATGGGAAGCCTTCGGAGACATGGAGCTCAGCGACCTGGCGAAATATGGAATTGTCTAGAAACCCAACCGTGTCTTCGCCACAACTATTTTACCTCCCTGCATTTGTTTTCCTTCGCCCAGTTTCCCTTTCTTGCCCTGTTCTCCTTCGCCTACCAAAATACTTGATCTGAAGTCTGTTGTTGTGTTGGGCCCTCACTGGTTTGGAAAATTTTACCCAAAGAATGATACCAAAAGCTAATGCAAACTGTGGCAAAATAAGCAAATGTGACTTTTTTTGATTTTAATTATATAATTAACATATGCTTTACTGGGGCATCCCTGAGTGAAGCATCTCCAAACTTTCCCTCCCATTATTTGCACTTGTCCTGTCCATTTCTGAGAGACAACAGACTGAATCTGTTGTAAGCAAGTCTGATCCCTGTTTTACAGCGTATGCCTCCTTAACCTACGATCCTCTCTCCTGCCTTTTCCGCTCCATGACACTTTCCTTGGAAAATACTCTTTCTTAATGTACAGCTATATTTATGAAATATATATTGATATATAAATATATTTTTATTTTTATGACAAATGAATGTAAATTTGTGCACACTATTAACATGGGAGTCACAATGGAGTAGATCGTGTCAATAAATGTTTTCCCCAAAGAAATGGTGTCTTATTGAAGTATGCAGCATACTTATGACGTTATGCCTTTTAAGTCATCCTGAAGAAAACAATGCAAGATAGCTTTACTGAATATTGGCATTATATGTCATCAAAGCTGCCATAATTTCCACACTTTTCATATCAAGTTAAAGATTATGTTAACACATTTTTTCTACTGCCCTAAGAAGTCAAATATATCTGTTCCAGGTTTTAACTCATGCTGGCAATTTCTGTGTGTACAACAATGTGTGACACTGAAAAAAAACAACACTTATCCATTTCACTAGATAAAATACCAAAAGAAAACAACCTGAAAGCTTGATCACAACAAAACATTTTTATATAAAACATTTTATATGGACATTCATTAACAAAATCAAAATCAAAGAAAAAAAACATAATGGCAGTCAAGGGGGATATAGACATGACACAGGGAGAGGACTGGTCATTGATAAACCATAGCAACTATGAACGGCCACATAGTTTACTATAATACAGTGGCAAGAAAACCATGACAGGAAAATGAAGCTGCCACGTTTTGTGCGGCAGCCATTCTGCTTGTCAGCAAGCCTTTATGCCTAACAGCACTGCACTCTTAGCCAGCTGCAACCTGCTAGCTGCCTGTCATTTACATTGAGTTAGTGGTAAAGAACGCAGCTGGGCTCGGCTGCTCAGGAGTCAAATATGAAAGACACAAGAGTCATGCAAAACTATTTTCATTACTTGACAAGTATCGCTCATGCTGGTTTGTCCATGCCTGTTGTGGCTTTGTTAAGTCCATCTTTGAGTATTTTTGTGAAGAGCTTCTCAAGTTGGGAACCAGAACGTGCTGGGGACTGTTAGTTAGCATCTTTGGCTAGGTTTCTTTTTTCCCCCACATTTTGTCCAGAGCACATTCTATACTAACTTCGAGATATTCAGAAAGAATTGTTAAAAAGACATGAAAAAATCCAACAGCAGCACATTTAATAGAAGAGAAAACATCTTATTGACCTGCATGTTTTTCTAAGTGTGAGAACTGAAAAACACAACGGTAGCTTTAAAATTGTTTAACGGGTAAAAATCAGAAATGAAACAACGACATAAAAATAAACAAAAAACAATGGGTCTTTTTTAAAACACAACTTGGATCATATCCCACATTTACATTTTGTTTTTCACCATGTTGGAATATTAAGTTGCTTATGTATTGTATGAGAGATAATACTTTAAACATTTTAATGGATACCTTCAAACAAACCTGAAGTGACCACAATGGCCAGCCTGACAGATTTAACCAATGAAATGTAAGGAGTCTGCACCAGGAGGAGGAAAAAAAAAATAAAATAAAAAATTAAGAAACAGACACAGTTTGGTTTCAACCAAAAGTGCTACAGACCTATGTTCACTCACTCCAAATCTCTCAGTCACCTTAAAAAAGAAAAAAGGACAAGAAATTTCTGCCGTTTCAGTATTTTTTAACTGTAATCAGATGTGTTGCTAGCAGATCCTATGATGAACCACTAATAAAAAAACAAAGTTGGTAGTGTGACATGCATACCTTTAGTGAAGCAGTACAGTCGCTACCCAGGTACAATGCTCGCCTCAATATCTTTTTTCCAAAGCAAAACAAAAAAAAAAGCAGAATAGGTTAGAATTTTCTAAAACGCAAACCAAAAGAACCCAAAACTAAACTTGATTATTTTGCTGTTTTGGGGATTTATGGGTGGTAATATTTGTGCAGGGGGTGTTTAGCCCCTGGCCAGTAACAGCGCGCAGGCTATGAGGCTGCAGGTCGTACACGGGCTGTGCTGTGGCATTAGCAGTCAGGGGCATATGCCTCTGGTATTGTTGAGCCTTGGAAGATGGTTCAACTCTGAATGTTATGTTTGGCGACAAATCCTTCTCATTCCGCCTTTTACTTGCACCTTAATGAAGATGGACCGACACTTACAGATATTAAAAAAGATTAACAGAAAATTGAAAAGAAGTAAATAAAGACAGCAATAGGATTATCAAGGATTATGATAATTACAATAACAAAGATAATATATTTATACATACGGCAGAAAAATGTGCTTTCTACAAATCTTTGGAACAAAAACAAAAGCCAAAAAAAGCCACGTTTTGGAAATATAGAATACAACGGTATAGAAATATGCACAATAGTAAGGTGTTTTGCATTTAAATATTTTCTATTAACTTACTGACAGAATCTCTCTTGCTCAGTAACTGCTGCTGGCAGCTTCTCAAAAAACAATTACCAACTAAAGTATGTTTCAGGAAGACTCATTTAATGTTGGACTTGCTCTATTAAAGATGGAGGGGAAAAATTAAAATAATGAATCTCTACAATAAAGGATCACCAAGTACTTGAACCTCAGGGTTGTGGTTTGATGTTTCATTTGGAACTAAAGCTAAAATTAATTATTGGAGTAAACTTTTTACATGTAGTGTACTTTTTGTAGTGTTTAGTGGTGGTGAAACCCTGTGCATGCTGATGACAGTATGTGTAGCTGTGTCACATAATCAAAAGGTGACATTTTTGTCATTTAGATGCTCATTTTTCTGAATTTAAACCCGAGGTTTATATTTCCTATGACAGCAGCGGCTGCTGAGTAAAACGAAATGATGGTTTAATAAGAACAATAATGAGAATAATTACAATAATAACCATAATTTGGTAACTTTTTTTTCTCTAAACTAATTTCTTTGCATATCATAACAATTTTAAGTTTAAAGGTTCACCATTTTCACATAGAAAGAAAACTTGAGGTAAGGAAAAGCTCTAATAACCCTCCCTCCTTCAGCTTTCAGACTTGATTTCTGTGGTGTTATAAACCGACGCACTGTCTCCCCGAGCCGCCATGTTCAGTCTCCTTCTAACAGAACACAGCAAGACTGGAAATCCACTCTCATTACTATCCACCTGCATGAAGGAGAACTATAAAAATCCAGTAGTGGGTGTAATTTTTAAATTTTTTTTTTTTAACTATTGTAGTGACTCATCATTCAGGTTCAAAATGTTTTCAGGTGCTTTTTTTCGTGCACCTTCCTGCTTTCTACCGCTCCAGCGTTTGTGGACGCACTGACTGCTCGTTTCCCTCTCTCTTTCCTTAAATGTTGAGTGTGTGCGGACCACACAGCATTCAGCTCTCTCTCACACATGGTTGACAGCTATTTCAATGTCAGTTATGCACATACAGCCTTTGGAAGAACATCTGGGCTCCATCCTGAGTCTTGTGCTGCTGAGTGCCGAGGGACTGAGAAAGGGGAGGAGTGGGGGGGACTATAATACAGCCGTGCAAGAGAAAAGATGGCCATTTTTAGTCTTTTTTTTTTTAACTCCTTTTTTTAATGTAATGGCCATCTGTCAGTCTTCAATACAGCATTCATCTATTTCTGTAGTAGCGTATATAAGAAAATGTAGGACTTCTCAGGGGTGGGAATATCTGAAATTTCTTTGCTGTGGTCGACTCCACATTTTGAAACTGGGTGCAGTCCACCTCCACGACAACAGAGGGAGCTCTTTTAGAGTAATTCAATGGAAGAGAGGAGCTCCTGGGAAATGTAGTGTCTTTAATAAGGGGCAAATCTACTGTAGCCTCCCCTGTACAATGTGGCCTGTGAACAAAAAGAGAAAAGCACTTAGGGAATAAAATCTTTTTAAAAGTTAAAATGTTCTTGATCAGACTGATGATATTCCATATTTTCTTTATTGTCAATAAATTCGCCAAAACAAATCGACATAATTAGCCATACTAATGCACTTGCTGACATGCTACTTCATTACTGTAAACTACAGTGTCAGCGAGTTTATTTCAAGTCAATCCCACATTAAGCATCCTGGTCGTAGCTGCATATTCACAGTTACACATGATTCTGTCAAGGCACTAAAACCAAGACATACTGAGACTCTCCATGCCTTTCTCATCACATTTTAATTGTTGCAATTAAAAATAAAATCCTTTCTTCCTAAAGCAATCATTGTACGCATATCATCATGTTATTTTACCTGCTGTAGTTTTTAAACATGATTACTTAGAGCTCACTAATTTCCACTCCAGGAGACAAATTAAACATCAATACAAAATATTATTTTAAATATTAAAAAGTTTTTTGGTGAACATAAAATCAGGCATTTTTTTCAAGGACTGTTTTAAAAATTTAGGCATTTGCTAATCTTGAAAACAAAGCAGTTCAAATTAAGTATTTTCCAAACTTTTAAGACCTTATGCAAACCCTTTGAGCCTTCTTAAATATTTTACTATAAATGTGTAAAATATCTGCTTGTAGTAGAAACAAATACACTTTTGGTTGAGAGCTGCAAACTGGAAATGGAAGATAAAAAGTATTGAGACTTGGACTAACACGTTGTTGGTTTTGCTCTTGTCATAGTAATTGTAAACAAAACTGGTAATCTTTTGAATGTTTGACAATATGCAGGCTTTAGCGACTTACCATGGCTCCAACACCGTAGGCAGCTGGGGCGAGCGCAGCATGGTAGGGGTCTGCTGTGTAAACTCGTCCGTAGCTAACAGAAAGCAGCAAAGACACAAAACATGAGGTACAATATAATATGATCAAGAATGAAAGTTTTTCATGTCATCATCCACTGGGATTATCTGAACATCTTGATTTCTCTGTTTTCTCTGTTCCGCAAGTAATTTTTTCTGTGGCATTTGCACTTGAATGTCCCAAATCATTGTCAAATATCTGTGTTGCGTTTTCTTACATTTTACCTTTTTACTTGTGAAGCACTTGTCTTTATCCTAAATATGCTTCTTAAATAAATGTCTTTGATTACTGTGACAGAAAACTGTGCTGCCGGTAGATTGTTGACATCTCGAGAGGTGTCAGAGGAGGCTTCAAGATGTGCTGAACAGCCCACTCACCTGTCACTGTAAGCCGCTGCTGCAGCTGCTGCCGCGGCAGGAGTCGCTACCGCAGTCGGCTGTGCGTAACGATACGCTGCATAGCCACCCTGAGATGAGGCAATGGAGGAGTGAGAGATGGAGGACAGGAAGAAGGAAGGGAGTAGAGGAAGAGGATGTGATAGAGGAGAAATATACAATGGAGGAAGATGTGGGAGGAAACAGAAACAGGAGTAAATTCTTGTTAAACGTTTGCTGTTATTCTTCTTAACACTAACAGACTAGCAGAGAATCTAAAGGGTTACATTGTGAGAAAAATTGCTGAGAAGAGAGCGAAAGATTAACAAGCAGACAGCAAAACTGACTAATCTGGTGCAGTACAGCATTCACAAGGACGTAGCTCAGGCTCTGTGTGGGTCTCTCCCTCCATGACTAATGTGGAAAAAACATCTTTAACTGTACAGGATGTTTCACTTGTTGAAACACTATTTTGTGCACTATCTTTCCCACTGTGAGGACATGGAGGGAGAGAGTTCATACCCCAAACTGTGCCCCACCCCAGTTCCCCTACCAAAAACACACAGTTAAAGAAAGGGGAAGGGGTGGCAAGATGATTGTGTCATTATTTATGTTTGGATGGAGAGCTGATGAACGGACACAAAAAAACTACATGTGTAAGAAGACAGTCAGCCAATCGGATTAAAAAAGGAGCTCACACACACCCATACGCATACACACACGCACCACGCTCAAGTGGCCAGCGACCAATCACTGACAGACACAGCATGCTTTCCCAAATTCAGAACGTTCAGTGTATTAGGCCAAACATCCCTAAAAAAAACAACAAAAAAACAAAAACAAACACACACCGCTGCATTCTACCCTAAAGGATCAGTCACAACCAAGTCCCCGCATTCAGGACCACACATTTGCTGCTATTGGAGGAAGGCTGGACTGAGGAAGGTGGAGAAGAGGAAGGAGGGGGGATGCAGCAAGAGAGAGAGAGAGAGAGAGAGAGAGAGAGAGAGAGAGAGAGAAACAGACAGAGAAAGAGAAGGTGATACAGAAAACAGGAAAAGAGAATAGTCACAGAGAAAATGAGAGAGTAGAATAAAAATACAAAGGGAATAGAAGAAAAAAGCACCCTATAAACATAGGGGGTGATTTATAAACAAAAACGGTTTCAGTGATTGACTGAAGAAGGAAAGAATGAGCAGAAGAAGAAGAAGTGAAATAAAGAATGACATAAAAAGGGTGTTTATAGACAGAGAAGATTGGGGGTATAAGGGAGGACAGGGGGGGAGTCAGCCTTGTAAGTGTGTCTGCATGCCGACATTGATTCAGTTAGCATGCCACAGGTGAAACAGATAGGGAGATTCCTGGAAGGGGTCTGAATTAACTGCTGAAGGAAACTGTCCTACATCCCTCTGACTGCTGGATACGTCTAACATCATTATGTAAGGGCTTTTCATTTACGTCTCTTGTTTGCATTCCAAGCTTGCTGACACTTAAGAACTTTAACTGATGTAAATGACTCGTAAAGTTTGTGTAAAATAAAAATTTGGGGGTGAATTAAGAACATGATGTTATGTCCTGGCTCGATTTTTTTTTTAACCTAAATTAGTCTTACATGTTAGTCTTACAGTTAATTTGCTTTTGCCTCAAGAACACAAAGAAATGTATAAAAGTCATGAATAAATTTTGCTGTAGGGTTTTTTTTCTCCTTTTTAACATGTGGTCACCCAGATAGTAGACCAAAAGAAGTGAAATACCTTTGCTTTCACACTGTAGCAAAGAGCAAGTCAGTGTGCAAAATGTACATAGATGACTGGATATATTGTCATAAAACAGAGTTGATCCCAAGTGCAGATTTTGCTCAATGAAAGTGACCCTCAGTTCAACTTTAGCTACCACTAACTGTGCATTCATCTCTCCCTTAGATAATTTGTAAATGGAAGTTTTATTTTTTCATGAATTCAAATTTCAACTTAATTTTTTTCTCCCCCTTCCGCAACTCCACCCATGTCAGAATCCAGTGAGTTAGTAGAAGAAGACAGAAAAGGCATTTCAATCTCAGATGGTCAATAATGTCTAGCAGCACGCAGTCATTGGAGACGAGGAGGATGCACACTGGCTCTCACACAGAGTGTGTAAACCCTACCTGGGGCAATCTGCCACTAATGTCCTGAAACACTAGTCTACAGAGAGAACAGAAACAGCTATTGTCAACCTGGTCACACACACACTCTCTTCATACACACACACACGCACCATGAAACAGACAGAAACACACTCATAATCACATTGGTACAAACTAACTCACAAATGCAGAGAGACAAACCCTAGAGCAGTCTACTCATGAATGATTAAAAATGTGTGTTTGTGCTATTTTTATATTTCTATGAATAATTAAGGAACACTGTAAGATGGTGTGCATTAGGAAAAATGATGAGTTTACTTTATCTGTACTTTAAAAAAGAAAAGATAATTTAAGAGAAGGTAGGAGAGCACAAAATGTCTAGATGTGATGACTCAAAACACCCAAAAGTACACATCTCTATGGGTTTGGTCTTTGCTGCTTTCACACTTGAAAACCCACGGTCAAGAGGGGGGAAACGTAGGTGAGGAGTGAGGCAGTAGAGGAGAGCGAGATATACTTACATAGAGATCGGCTGCACCGTAAAAGCCATCCTGATAGGCCATCACACTGAGAGAGAGATGAGAAAGGAAAGGAAAAAGGAGACAGCAAAGAGAAGAGCGGTGGAAAGTCGAAACAAAACAGAAACAAAAAAAAAGGTGTGTTGCGCCCCCATGTGGGCGTTGCAGAAAACAACACACAGGAATGACAATTGAGGGAGAGAGATAGATGAGAAAATGTGCCAAACAGGTTGTGAAAGAAAGAAGGGAAAGAAGGGTGATTATTACACACCGTGCAACATGCAAGACAAAATACCACCTCTTTGTATACAATACACAAACTTCAGAGTAATATGGCTACTGCTTAAGTAACTGAGATACTATTAAAAGACAGTATTACCTAATTTGATCCCACTGCACTGAAGTTTTATATCACTTTGAGGTACAAGGAAATGGTATTTCAACTACGCAAACTATAAATATCAAAATCTCAATGAAAATATATTCAAACACACAGCATGCATAATTATGAAGCTCTATTTTTAACTTAGTGAAAGCATGCATTTAAGAAGACAGTCATTTGCATATTATCTAGCTTTCATCATTGATAGCAGTTTGTTGGTTGTCAGTTTTCATGTGTGTGTGTGTGTGTGTGTGTGTGTGTGTGTGTGTTTACCCTGGGTAGGTGGGGATGGCAGGTTGTGGCACAGCTGCCCTGACTGCGCTGTACACAGGCCGGGCTCGACCTCGGAGATGAGCGCCTCGAAAGGTCGCGGCGGTGGAGGCAGCTGCTGCAGCTGCTGGGTATGGAAACCCTGGTACTGAGAGAGGGAGAGAGGGCAAACACAGAGCAGCTTCTTTAAAATCTCTAAGATTACAGTGTTATTTGTTCATCTTGTCTCTAACAGACTGGTTAAATGTTAAGGTAAGGCTTGTTGTCGTACCTGTGTAGAGATCTGGACTGTACATGGCTCCAACCATGGGACTCAACTTCCATCCAGCTGTAGTTACGGGAAAAGAAAATGTAAATTTAAAGCAAAATGTAAAAAGGAAACTCAGACATTATATGACTTTTGTATTTGCGCACAGTGACCTCTGCTGTTCATTTTATTGCTTATAGTAAATAGAGGATGTGTAAAGATCCCTGACTGCAAAGTAGTGATGCACCGAAATGAAAATTTGTGGCCAAAACCAAAAGTATTGAAACCGAACGTGTTTTTTTGCTGTTGCAGTTTTTCCATTTAATTTGCCTTTTTTCCACCATGGCATAAATTAAATAAATGTGCTTCAGTCATGGTTTTGGAAGAAAAAAAAATCTTACATTAATTTTACATATTTACCTGTTTATGTAAAGCACTGAGTTGAAAGAGGACTGTACATTTTATTTGATATTTGATATGTGAATTACAAGTGCAGATAATAAGATGCACTGAGTTAACTGTTAACAATAATGGACTTCATTACTCGTGATGCTCTCCAAATGGAAAAGAGAGAAATTTTTGTTTCCTGTTTACTTCAGACTGTGATCAGTACTCTGGCTGTTGTTGGCAGCCAAGCTGTACTTTGCAGTCTCGAGCTAACATCATGCATACCCCCTTTTTCACTCACTAAAGTGACGTTTGATTTTGAGAATTGTCTTGTGTTGTCATTATTAGAGGTTAAAGACTAACAGAGCTACAATAGCTACAGTAGATGGAGTGGGCGTGCCGGAACTAACATT
>JAQLOL010000019.1:21876604-21893448 GCA_029783665.1 Naso thynnoides | reverse complement strand
ATCTACATTGGGAGGAGCTTTTCTTTTTGCTGCTGCCATCTCTTTCTCGTACTTGACGAGCCTCAGCATAGCAGGCTGATTCTCTGTTGCTGAGGCTAGTACAAGACATGCTGCATTTTATGTATTTTACCGAAACAGCACGTGCCCCTCACTCACGCTGGTTGTTGTTTGATCTCATCATTTAAAAAAAGCCCTTATTTGGTAAAAATTATTTGGCCTTTTAACTTAATCGACTGAACACTGAAAGTGCTTTATTACTAATTTCTGCCGGTTGCACATATGGTGCATCCCTACTGCACATGGCACATCTGTGAGAGCAAGATGGGGCGGTTGAACACTTTTTTATTAATGCTTTGTAGTGAAGTCACATCATTATGATTGGGAATATAAAGCACAACGCTGTTGCTTTGCAGTTCAGTTAAGTTTTAACTTTTTCTCAAACATAATGCATTATAGTGGAGAGGGCATCAGGGGAACGTGGTAAAGTTCACATCTTGTGCTGTCTCGGCACTGTCTCTCCATTAGCTGTCCTGTATGACTGTTGGGCTAGGGGGGTGGGCATACCTACTCAACGCTGATGTGAATTTGATAGGAGGCGGCCGAGCTGATTAAAGGAGGGAAAATGTGGGGGAAAAACAGCTAGGGGAAGTCGAAGAGAGTGAGAGAAGTTACCTTCATGAGCTTTTGTGAGAATAGACTGTTGGAGAAAACCCCCTTTCCGTTATTAAGTTTAGCTTTTAAGTTTTTTTCTGCTTGTTAATGTCAATAAATGCCATTGCCAACGGACAACAGACGAAGCTGGCCGAAGTGCATCAGGCTGAAGAAGAGCGGTACAGTAATCCCACGCTCCCTTTTCCCTTAGCCTACAGCCAAGCATAAACTAAATATATGCACAGGCATCCAAGCCTTGGAAGTCCTAGGCACTGAAGCCAAGTCCCCAGGGTTTTGTTTCTGTGACAGTGCAAAAATTCAACAAATCATGAAACATTATTTAAGCCATACTTCCCTGCTAAGTCACCACATATTAAATAAAATGTAGAACCGTCTTTTATTTGAGAACTTCAGGTAATCGATACTTGAAAACTGATTGGTGGTGAAGTATTGGAAAGTAATTAGTAATTAATGTTTTTTTTTTTTTTTTACACAGTAACTAATGATGACAAACGTGCTGCATTGTGTTACCACTGTTGACCTGTTTGTTTTCTTCAGTTTCCTTGTGCATTTTTGTTCTAATAAAATGAAATTCTTAGTGTCCAAAGACAAAATAAAACAAAAAAAAAAAGTTCAGAGTGCTTTACCGTATGGCAAAGTTGCAAGACCCTCTCCGTTGGAGTAAGGGGTGGTCATCTTCTTGTTTGTCATCACTCTGGCTGTCGCATTATTGACCTGGACACCAGAAAAAGTGGTCAGGGGCTGAATCAACTCATCTTAACATCTAAACAAGTGGTTAGGAAATATCAAAATGATAAAAGTACATTCCAGTTTGTGTCTTTAAGGCTTACTTAAACTGAATACATAATCTGTGCCATATGAGGGAGATGCTCTGCACACATGATCAGAGATTTCATATTAAGCTTTAAGTGTGACTTTTAGTGTGAGGTGTCATTATACTTTGTTTTTTACTTATGACAGAGGCTAATTCTGTTGATGAGTAGCGATGATATTTGATGCATGCGCTTCTTTTGAAGGAAAGAGACAATAAAACAAGGATCCTGGTGAGTAATCAGGCAGTTTTGCACACAAACAATGCAACCATTTGCACACAGAACAAAGAAAACAACAAAATATTTCAGAACAAAAGCATTCAAAAAGAAATCCAAGGCCATTATTTTGCTACCTTTAAAAAAAGGAAGGAAAGGTGAATTAAGCAGCAGATTCATCAGTTGAACACAATGCAAACAACATCAATTGAAAGAGTTCATACACAAATTACACGCAGCCAATCAAGAGCACGTCACATCACCAGAGGTGAGCAAAACTAGCCAATCAGCAAGCATCAGATACAGCAAGAGACCAATCAAAAAAGGTTTGCAGCCCTCCCAATCAAATACACATAATACAGAAAAAGGAGGGCGGGAGGGAGAGAGAACGACAGAGAAAAGAGAAATATAAAGGGATGCAGGAGGAGGAGCCAGTCCACATGAAAAGACACTGAAAAACACATACATGATGTGGAGGAGAGAGAGGCAGTGATAGTGAACAATCCATCCAAATGTGCAATTCCTCTAATGAGCAAACAGAAACAACAAGATGCGATACACACATACAAAATACATCTGACCGTTTGCCTACATTGCCTCTAATTATACATGAGCAACAATGGAGAAATGATGGATGGAGCAAGAACGAATACAGAGAGAGAGAAGACTAATTATAGAGACAGAGAGGATGGGGGATGCAAATATCATTCCTCAAAAAAATAAATAAATAAAAAAGGAAATAAATCAAATCAAACGAAGGTTGTGAAACACTGCCAAGCATTCCAGATCAGTGTCGCACACCAGAAAGACCTCGAAAGCACACAACCACCAGCACACACCATCCAGAACCAAACTGATCAAAAAGTAAAACAAGGACACCTCTTCACTGAAATCGGAACAAAGAAAAGCTGTCGTGACTTTATGGCACAAGTTTTTTTTTACATTTGCCTAAGTATGCTGGGATCTGCAAATTATTTCATGTCTGCTTTAGTGTCCTTTCTTAATAAGGCCCAAATGCTAAAAGTGTACACCATACATATTAAAAGCAGATATGCTTTTAAGCAGAGTAAGCTTGCATCCTGTTTGAGGGCGCACGCTATTCATCAACATTCACATAACTTTAATTTAAATGTTAAGTCTAAACAGCCATACCTCTACAACTGTCTGCAGTCTACAAAAGTGGTGCAAAAAGTGATAATCAAGTACTACAGTACACCATGATATACAGGCAGCTATTATCCTCTCTCCAGTAAAGCTAACATAGCACTCATGCTTCAGCATGCTGTCCCACTAAAAGGTGCAAAAATGCAGCTATTGGCTGACACATGACACAGAGAGATGACACAGTACTATATGACGTCATACAGATGACGAGAAAGAGAGTAAACCATGCAGGATACAGCTCTGGAATTAAATGCTAAATGCAGTTAGAGAGGTGATTGGAATGAATGCATAAGAAGTGGTAGTCATAGTTGTTGCACTTGCAGATAGATGCAGTACATTCAGTTATACAAGTGGCCTTTAAAATGCCATGCGGTCAATGGCTAATCTGGTAATCGTCTCATTCACCACCTCCCCAATTAATCACAGGATTAGCCAATCGGTTTCTGTCAATCAACCAATCAATCAGTCAAGCTCCCTTCAGGAAAGGAGTCCTTCATTTGGGTGTTGGGTGCATTTTATTTCATTTTTTTGACGGATGGGGTGGGGGGAGGGGTCATTCAAAGATGATGCCATGTGTACACAACTTACCGTTGCCAGGGAAACGGCGTGAGGACACGCGAGCAGTTACCGTGGAGACTGACAACAACAACAACATACAAAAATCATCAGGGAAATAGAGAAAATATATGTAAGAAAGAAATGATGAACAAAAAAACAAAAAAGAAAAACACAAACAAAACGAGGTAATGAAAAGCAACCCCCACCCTTCGGTAGAGAGGAAGTGATGTCACAGGTCACGTGTCAACAGTCACCTACAAGTATCAGCCATTTGCCAACAAGCTAGCCTCAACTGATTAAAACCCACTACAAACACAGGTCATAAAAGTGGACAAAAGAGCAAACAAATGAAAACAGAAAATGTCAGAAATTAAAAACTTATTTGGGAGGGACGCTACTCGTTTGCATTGCCCAGGTTATAATCAAATCACTGACAAAATAATCCCTCAAAATCAAACTTAATCTCAATCTATGCTACCTGACTACATCACAGGACAAGGAAATGGAGAGAGATATGGGGGAGGGACAGACAGTAGAAATGCAGGTGCATGTGTGGACACACAAACTTGGAGGGACAGACAGACAGACTGGCCTGGTGAAAAAGAGTGGAGAAAGATGGAGGAGAACCAATAACAAGGGAAGGAAACGACAGCTATCTATTGCATTCTCTTCACATGTTTATTCTCTCTCCGCCCGCAATATTTCTAATTCTGCACACCCACACACAGAGAGAGAGGAGTGCAGGACAGTCTACGACATGCAGAGGAGCTTTAGTGGCAAGTAGAAATAAACAAAAAAGCGTGATTTTAAAATCAAGAGCCAGAGCAAATGGCAAAAGCATGGTCTGTTTGATCTCCAAGGCCATTTGCAACTGAATTTCGAGCTCATGCTGACAAATTAAATAAAAAAAAGATGTCACAACAAAATGCACTTCCATGAGATCTGGTGTTTTTTTTTCAGGAGTGGTGGATGCAAGTGTGTGTGTAAACAAACAAAAAAAAACCATTCATTTTATTTTTTTACCATCCATTTTGAAAGTCTGAAATTTAACAATCAGCTTTTGAAGCATCAGAAATGACACCACACTTCTCACGGCAGTCTCATTCCCTTAGACTGGCCCTTTACATGGCCCCATCATGCATCAGTCTCTGAACACATCAAACATAAAAAAATGCTACCCAGAGGCACCCACGTGATATTAACTGAAAGAGTGAAAAACTCCCGAGATGACATTTGAAACTCATGATCCATCCATGCAACATACAGTAGCCTCTCACAGACACCAGCAAGCACTTTTTTCAGAGGAAAAATCACTGAGAGGCTCTTAAACTGCCCTTCCAGTCATAAACACATCCACAAACCAAAAGTGGTCACTCATCATGACCATGGAAGAAGTGATGTTGATGATGGAAAAGGTGCAGGAAAATAAAAAAATAAATTAAAAAAAATGAGAGATAAAAGAAGAGATCCTACATGCTGTGACAGAAGCGGATATCGACAGCAACCGTGTCAAAGTGACGTCTCTCCAGCCATGCCTGTTGTGTAGCCACTCCACCCAGCATGCTTTGCAAAACACACAGCTTTAAGATCAAGGTGCAATGGACAGCCCACAACATCCACGACGAGAACAGCAACGACAGCATAAACATTGACAAGAGGTGCTGTCAAAACAGACGTCTGTGTGCGGGGCACCACTGCGCCATGCTATAGTGAAGCCAGAGGGGTTAGAGTTGAACACATACAGCCTTTCGGAAACCTCTGGGGCAGAACTCATTCTCATAGTCAGACATGGAGGGGAAACAGAGGAGAAAAATGGACACTGTTTCTGAAAAAAAAAAAAAAAACAGGGGCGAGGGTGCTGAGTTACCTCAATTTTACGTCCTTCCACCAGTGTACCGTGAAGCTTCTCCCTGGCCCTCTCTGCATCTGTGCTCGACTCGAATGTTACAAAACCAAAGCCCTGCGAGCAGAAGAGAGAAGAAACAGAAAGGAAAGAGAAAGGAAGGGTGAGAGTGAGAGAGAGAGAGAGAGAGAGAGAGAGAGAGAGAGAGAGACAGTTGAAAATAGCTGTTAAGCTTTTGCTGGGCTCATTTCTGCAAACAAATTTTTCAAAATCTCATAATGCTTCCAACTTCCTACCTTGGATCCTCTCTCGTTGAAAATGATCTCGACGTCGAGGATTTTGCCAAATTGCTGGGAAGGAATAAGAGGGAAATATGAGGAGGCTGAACAGGCGTGTAAGTCCTGTGCTGCATCTTGCCACGGGGTGTCAGCACTGTTCAACCATGATGAGCTGGCACCGAGCCAGCTCTGCCAGTCTTTTCTTCCACAGAATCTTACTCGACTCATTCCTCTGCATCACATTTTACAGACTTTCCTCTTCCAAAAACACTGATTATAAATATGAAAAGTTTTCTATAAGGAGACATGCCAAGAATAAATGTTTTTCCTTTTTGATTCAGATTCCCCTCAGCTAAAACAGATACGACAGAATCTTATTTTTCTTTAATCCCACGAGATGATAAGAAATAAACAGTGAAAAGAAACCTGAGGTCACAGTGCTGACGCCTCTTGAGTCATTAAAGCCTCTTTTCTGAGTTTTTGCATGAGGGTGCAGATTGAAGAAAGTTCAAAATTGCAGTCTACATACTCCAAACATCTGCCGTAGGTCTGGGTCTCGGAAACGAAAGGGGATGTTGGACACATGGAGGCGTTTTGGGGTCCCCTTGTCGTCTGAATCGACCCCGACGGTGCCTCCACCGCCTCCTCCTGAGCCAACGCCTGACTGACCGTCAATCTGGGAGGAGCCATCTGACTGCTGGGACAGAGGGACAGGGAGGAAAGGAAGAGACACAAGAGATGAGGAGAGGAAAAATTGTTGTCTGGTGCGGATTACACATAGTCCATATATTCCATGAGATTATGACAATTGTTTCCATTAGCCTCACCTATTACCTTTATCTGTCAGTTGGAATTTTTTTTTAACTGGCAGATATATAAAAGGTTCAAAGGTTTTTCAGTGTTAGCTAGATCCACAACATGTTTAAAAAAATCCCACAAACTTTCCCACAGCAAAAAGCAATGTGTTTAAATTGCCTGTTTTGGCCCACCAATTCTCTCTCTTTGGGTTTCTCTGCAAATGAACTTCACTTAGTGTCTGTCTCTGTCATTTAACCTACCCTCCTTTATGTAAATGAGGTGGACAAAGTAATACTAACACCTGTCAGTAAATCACGATTTAACAGCTCCCTAAGTTACAGTCTCCAAAGTGATTGTGCAGTTAAATCAACAGCCTCTGAAACTAAACACGCAATCTTTACTAAGGAGAGGTTTAGTGCTGGACTGTTGTGTTATACTGCATTAGTTTCAGCTTGATGTACCTGATAAACTGGCAACTGAGTATAAACCCAGCAATCAGCTGTCAGCAGTGAGGAGTGTAGACAGACTGAGAGCGTGCACCTGGGAGCAGTGGTTGTAGAAATATTATTGTAGTTGAAATAATTCTGAAAACTACTAGCTAGCTATTGTGCTAGCAGTTTACAGCGTTTATCAGCATTGTAGTGCTTGGGTCAAATTTACGTTTCTATCTCATATTCTGTCCCATTGTATGTTTGATAAAGTACCTCTAAGCTAACGTTAAGCTAGCAGTTCAAGTGACTCTGAACCAGTCTGGTGCATTTTTGTAAAGGCGCTGCGGTGAAACAAGCAAAGTATGTTGTTACAGCAATGTTTTAAGAGAACGTGATCACTTCTGAACATAACGTTCACAGATTTTGAACCGAGAAAAAAAAGATAATCAAATCTGTAATAGCCCTTGGTTGGTACATTAATTCTGGATATCAGAATTAGCATCATGAGGATAAAAGCCAAATTGGTGCATCCAGGTGACTTCCCATTATTATGATTTTTTTTCGTCCAAAACACATATTCCTCCACAATCTCGCTCTCTGCACCCTCTCAAGGCAAAGACCTGATGTGGGATGCACACAGAGGATGAGGCTGGCACTCACTTGAGCACTGAGACTGTTGGCAGCGTTGGCGGCGCTATTCGCTGCTCCGCCGGCTTCCACGGGGCCCTGCACGGCCCCCGCTGCATACAGGCTGCCCCCGTAATCCAGGGCCAGGCCGTTCTGGGGGGGCGGTGGTGGAGGTGGAGGGAACGCAGAGAAAGGTGGTGGGACGAGTCCCTCCTGACCGCCAGCACTATCCTGAGAGCCCTGTTGTAAGAAAGACACAAGAGTAAGTGAAGGCTAAAGTAGCCGGTTGGCGAACGTCCACAGTATCGTTTCATGGAGAGCATCACCCGACCACACAGAGAGCACTTTCCCATGAGCTCCAGTCTAAAAGTCATACAGGCATGGATATTATATTTCCATTTCCCCATATGTGTGTGTGTAAATGCATGCATGCATCTACACCCACGGCCCATTAAATATTCACTGCTGCCACATCTATTATTGAGGGTCAGATGCCTCCATGCTCAGAGTGTTGTACAATGGTGAGTGTCTAACGCCTGCACACACACTCACAAACGCCTCTGCACACAAACCACCTTTGACACGCAAACACCCACACACCTTGAACGCTCACACAAAGACCAACTGTTAGTAAGGAAGCTTGCCCAAGTATTTTGTGCACACTGTTACCCCCAGAAAATCACTTTAAAAACATTACCGACATTAGGGTGCGTAGGAGGACAATACAGGCACTCAAACACATGGTAAAACTCACACACACTCAAACACACATTCCTTGCTGTTGGCAGCTAGGCATGGATACCCTAAATGGTAATAGTTAGACAGCAGCAGGAGACAGCGTGGATGGGGAGAAAAGGGGGGGATGGACGATAAAAGGTGATGAATGACAGAAGAAGCAGGGCCTGCCTCCTTAGCTGGAAGAGATAAACTATCACCGTCTTTTATATCTTTTTATAACTTGCTAAGAACAACACATGATGGCCTGGTTTGGTGGACTGACAACATTTTATTAACAACAAAAATAAGAGCCTAGACTCATGCTTGCAGCTCTGTGAGGCCAAACTTAGACACAGTGGTGTTCTACACTAAATGCTAACATCATCATGCTAGCATGCCGATGTTAAACATTAGCAGGTATAATACTTGCCAAGTTCACATTTATTCAAAGGGTGAGTAACGAGCAAACTAAGTGAAATTACAAACTAAAAGCACATGTGATGCTGATGGGTATGTTATTGGTTTTGCAAATATTTGGTCGGAGACGTAGTGCAAAACTTTTGACCTGATGGCAACATTACGTGGAAAGAGAGGGGACCACCAAAGTCCTTGCAGTTCATCCTGGCTGGCCAAGAATGTGTGAAACAAAATGGCATGCTGCAAGCATGGCTAACAAAATTACAAATTGAGTGCCTTTTTATAGCACTCTTCTAGTTTGTTAACCACTCAAAGAATTTTATAATACGAGTAAGCATTCACTCACTCACCCACACATTCATACACCGATAAAGAGGGCCAGCATAACATCAGGTGCAATTTGGGTCTCAGTATCTTTTTTCCCTGAGGACAATTAGAGATTCAGACTACAGGAGTTGGGGATTGAACCACAAACATTTTGTTAAGACAGGTTTACCTCCTGAACTACAGTGGCACTAACATACTGTAAAAGACTCTGTAAGGAATAAAATGCTTTCCACTGTCCCTGGTGTTCACTTAATCCAATAACTTTTATCGAGCATCAAAAAGCTGTTACTGTCTGACTTCAAGTTATGTAAGAAAATAAGAACTAAAGAGATAGAAAACTGAACAAATAAACGAGAAACTCTTTGCAGAGGGCAGACTAGATTTTTTTTTTAAAAAAGTGTCAAAGAGACAAAAATAAATAAATTACATAAAACACAATGGTTGTGAAACGAGCTTAATATGGAAATAAAGGTACAAATTATAGTCGCAGTTGATTACATTAATGAGAGCATATGGCTGTCTGCTAAATCCTCTTCTTGTTCATCTTTAGGTTCTCCTCTAACTTATAATCATTATTATCATCGTTATTATAATTAGCAGTAGTAGTAATAGTAGAAGCACTACTAGGAGGCAGTTGTAATATTTAATTAGTGAAAGTAATATTTGATCTTTATCTTCAACCACCAAAATTGACATCACTACAGAAGAGACTCCATGCTTATAAGACATCTGCTTGGCAACATTCACTGTGTGTGTGTGTGTGTTTGTATATTTGTGTGAGTGACAGGCTGCAGCAATGCCCATCTGAGTTGCACACAATAGATCTCTGTCCCTTTGGGAGTGTTAAAAGTGTGTGGGAGGGTGTGTATGTATGACTGTGCATGCATGTGTGTTTGTGTGTCTGTGCATGCCATCTGTCTTCCAGCTTTTGACCTTTCCCAGCGTCACACCTGAGACACGGTAGCTGGGCCCCTGGACTCAGTGACAAACCAGGGGGATGCACACGGTCGACACGGGTCACGTCGATATTGCGACAAGAGGGCAGCTCCGGCAGAGCGGCAGTGAGTTAACAGTGAGAGGAAAACTTTGTTTAGCAAATAAAGTGGAGAAGCTTTGGTCTGCCTCAGACTTTCTCACAGGTGCAGTCTGCCAGCATCTGTCCCTCCACTCCGTCCGTCCAACCCACACAACACTCCAAGCCCAGCGATATGCGCAGTAGCCTGTCCAATCAAATGTTGATTTAGAAGTTGAAAGCAAATGTTGAGAACCAAGCTTTGCGCTATTCAATATAGCCCCTGATAAAGCAACATAGTAAACACTGTGGGATCTGTTTCTTTAAAATGAATGTCTCTGAGCAGCCCAACCACAGTGTAGCACTACATATCTGTGGCACAAGCATACGCATCACTCTTGATTTCTTCAATAAATTAAAAGGCTTCCATTTGCCACCATGAACAATTTATGTGGAAGTTACTCTGCTCTTTCCTTCTGTCAGAGAAAAAGGAGACGGCAACGGATGCTGTAAGAGAAAATGCTTTGAACTCAATCTTTAATGACTGGAGCACGGCTCTGCCTGATTTCAGCAAGATGACCACTACCTGCAATCCTATTATCTCACTCCCTCCTCTCCTTAATGACACACAGTTAATACGTGTTCATCATTAATCTCAAACTACGCTGTCGTCCTCATCACTGAACACTTCCTCTTTTCAAACCTAAATCCCTGAACACTCTCTGCTAATCTCCTGCCAGGTGACGAGACTCCACCTCAGCCAGAATAGAAAGCACATTCTCCTTCGTCAGTGCCTTGCACTCGAGCAATACAGCAGCCAGATTACTGACCACAGCGTCCAAGTTTAACTGCATTCAAATTTCCAAACGGCAGCTGTGTCCGCTCCTCCAAACCCTGCAGCTGTATGAACCTCTTCCAATCTCGTCCACAAGCATCCAAATTAAGATTTTCACAAAGTGATAACATCCCTCACATCCTCGCTTTCCTGTCCTGCATTAGTTTCATGCAGCAGCGCCGTCTTACACCTTGGTCTTTAGAAAATGGTTAGTGCTCATTATTTGCACAGGCAGCCATTATGTCCCGTGAAGGTTTGGATTACGCAACATCAATATGTTAGTAAATATACATCTGGTCTGCAAATCTGTCATTTCTGAACATAAAGAACCGTGTTTTTCTAACATACACGATAGCTGTGTTCAATAGATACTGATTCTCAGGTGTTTTAATACATTTTTTCACCCATCTTTGAAATTTGTACTCTTTTGTCCAACAGTAGCTTTTTATGCTCTGACTAATCAACAAAATCCCGAAAATAGTAAAAAAAAAATATGTGAAACTTCCTGTTAATTGTTTGAAAAAACAACAACACAGAAATTCTCTGATAAGACAGTCTGAATGCAATACTCATGTCAGAGAGAGAGACAGAAAGAGAGTCAGTTTATATCAGATTTTTAACAGCAAGAGACAAAAAAATATATAGTGTTTTAAAATGATACACTGGATGGCTTCGTCTTGCATCAGCCCGCCCTAGATTAACGGCACTTGTGGAGGTAAAAAGGATAGCGGGGTGGAGCGAGCCATTCTGGGTCACCAGGTAAGAACTAACCTGGATGACAAACAGAAATAGAGAAACTAGACCCACCCCTGTGTCTTTCTAGAAAGAGAAAGTTGATCACCCAGGTTCGGTTAAGTGCTGAAATGGGGAAAGTAGAGCAGAGACAATACACTGAACACATTTTGCAGCAATGAGGTAATATTTTCTGTATGCATGCAGGTGTTGTCTGAGACAGCTTGCTACAAAAATAAAAAACATACACAGCACACAGGCAGCATCTGATGACAGTTTCAGACTTTCCTCCACTTTGAGGAAATATTGCAATGACAATTTGATGTGTTGTAATGAAACATTGTTCCCCTGAGATGAATAATAACAAATATCACATCCCTTCACTTACCATGTTTTGCAGTACTTTTGTGTATGACTATAAACTTGCGTAACATCAGCCTCAACTGTACTTTGTGCTGATTAGAAACCGTTAGCCAGCTGAACCAAAATGACGAACCTGGTAAACATTAGCATGTTAGCAATGCCACTGGGAGCATGTTAGCAAGTTGATACTAGCATTTAGCTCAAGATAAGACTCAGGGTGTGACACAATGACACACTGTTTACCTATGGGGATGACTGATTAAATTAACAGCGTTATTACTCACATGAAAAGTGTTGGAAATATCTGAGTAACAGAACAGTTTAAACCCGGCTTTGTCATTTACAATTTAATTTGAAAATGTTGGATCACCTGTTTCAGAAAGTTGTGGAAATATTTGGAGGAATGAAAACATAAGAGGAAACCATATGAAAAATTACTCATGGATCCTGCTGCAATAATGGTTGGTGCAGAAACATTGTTGACAGCATAACAGAGGAAGAGCAAAACAAAATCTACCTTTCGTCAAGTTTGTTGGGAAACCGACACTCCTGCTCTGCATTAGAAACGTTCAACACGGCTCCAGTGTTGTCGCACTCGAGTCCCAACATTGATGACTCATGACACAACTCACTCAACTACAGATGAGTCAGTCTTGGACTTGACAAGTTGTGATGCAACTCAAACAGGATGATAGCTCCTTGGATTTTAATAATGCGCTCTTGGAAACTGAGATTTAGAGATCTTGGCTGCAACACCATAAATTATTTCCCCAGCCTATACCACCGATCAGATTATATCCCTCTCAATCACAACATCTTCCTCATTGTTGTTACTCATGCACAGAAACAGACTCCAGCCGAGCAGGAGAATGGACAACCCCGGCTGTTGCTGCTCCTTCTGCCAGACCAAAATAGAAGCGGGAATACAAGCCAAAAACAACCTTGTATTTGTGTTTCCACGATTGGCCTTTTCAGAGGAGATCCATTTTAGCCGCATCTCAAAAGCCCTCTCTCTACCTGATAGCCCAGGATCTATAAAAATAGTACGTGCCTGGGTGCTGCTTCTTTCTGACTCCTTCTCAAATTGTCAAGTTATGGGCCTTTTGCTAACTGCGAGTGGCCTTTGTGTTTAGCATCAGGATAAAAGCACCTACTGAATAAATTCACACAGATAGGAGGATAAGAGGAGGAACACAAAGGCGCAGGAGGGAGGTCATCCTTGGTCGAATTGAAGAGAAACACTGCCCTGTAGAGACAAACTGTAAGCCGCGTATTTGTGCCAGCACTCAGATTTGTGTACATTTTGTTTGTGTACATGTAGTGTGCATTTCAGCGTGTGTGCGCACGCTGTTTTATGCTACCGCTCCCCTGGAGTTAAGGCGTTAAACATTAAGGGTTGTGTATGTGGATGCATTGGCCAGGCAAAGCCAGTGACTCAGAGCAGTAGCTCTAGCTGGCTTACTTTCGGGTCAGTTAGCAGCAGCAAGTGCGTCTGAGGAGGCATGTTATAAAATGTGCCCGTCTGCAGCAGTCTCACTACACTACAGGAGGGGAGGAGTAGAAGGAGGAGAGGAGAGGACAGAAGAGGAGAGGAGAGGAAGGGAGAGAGGAAGACGGCTAAGAGCTAACTAGGGCAACACTGGGTCATTTCACATGAATAATGACATTTTAGTATCTTACTTTCTCGGGCCTCAAGCCATTAGTCTATAGCCTAATTCAACGAACTTGACGGTGGAAAATGTGAATCATGCTGTTAAGCAGGAGCTCGCATTTTGGCTCTGACTGGGGAAATTGTGTTCAGCTCAGATCTTGGCTTTTGACTCCGTGCTGATGTTACCCGAGCTGCAAACAGCTGGAGAAATGTTCACGGCGTGTGTGTGGCATTCCGATGAGCCAGAAGACACCCTCTTGCTAATTTTTTTTCCTCCCACGTCAAACCCCCACCCCACCCCACCCCATCCCCAGCTCTTCCTCCTCCTCCTCCTCCTCCTCTTGCTCATCTTCTGCGCTCCTCTTGCTGCTGTTCTCCCTTTCCTCCCACTCTCTCCACTGTGTACTTCACTTCTTTACGCTTCATAAAATCCAGACGGGACCCTTGCATACGTCCCGCCCCCACGCATGTCAATCAAGCCCGTTTGCTTCATAGCAACAGGATATCAGCAACGCCTGTGGCTCCTCCTCCTATCCTCCTCTCCATCTCCTTATAGGGTAACATGTCTGCTTGTCAAACAAACCCCTCCCACCCCGCCTCCCAATCCTATTCCTTGTAAGGTCTCACATATGATTCCCCAATCCTTGCACGCCATTTCTGGGAGACTCCCCTTCAACACGCATGTGTGCAGGGATGGAAACACGATCCCTAACTTTCCCTGTCATCTCTCAATTAGCTGTGTCAATGATCCTTTCAGCTCCACTGCAGTATTTTATGAAAGATAAACACACCAAAACAAGAAGATGATGACATTGTTTGTCTGCCTTTATCCTCATAAAAAATACACACAACATCCCGGACAAACACATGTGCAGGTGAGCACACAAACTCATCGACAGTTGTGTATTTACCCAACATGGACACACCTCCTGCGATACATTAGGTACAACTATTAAAACGAGTTTGTCTTGTTTAGAGGGAAGGCAAGAACACAGCGCTTGTCAGGTTGTCCAGTGTGGTTTTAAAAATGTACACAAGCCAGCCGCAGGACCGTGTTGTCACTGTCAACCGCATCATCCAAAGAGTCAACGAGGGCAACCCTGATCCATTACAAAGGCAGGTTCTTTTAAAAAGCCATGCAGATGCATCACAACGAGTGCTTTTAGAGCCATTAGGGATGCAAATAGCTGCTGCAGAGGCATAACCGTTATGGCAACCCAAGGTTTGGGCAACTTCATAACCATCTCTCTCTCTCTTCTTTAAAAGCATTGTGCAAAAATGTGTTTACCTCAAACGGCTCTCCCGACGATGCTCTCCTCGCGCCTCGAACCATCTAACAATCTGCACAAAATGAATGACTCATGCAAGTTGCCATGGCAACATGGCTCATTGGGATCATTTAACGACCATCATTGTTAACCCTGCATAAGAAATCAATAACAAGATTTGGGGAAGGTGGGAGGTGGAGGAGCTGAAACCTCCAGACCCGTTTTCAGTTTATGCAAGCGTGGCAGTCTGTGTGCGTGTGTGTAGTTTTTGCAGCAGGTACAGGCGTATCTCCTTCGCCTCGGGGCATACGCTTAGGTAGGGCTTCAGAAAATATTTCAGGCTTTTTGCAACCTACCTGCAAATTCTCCAATTCTCTCTCAGTAAGGGCCAGCAATTATTATCACACAGTGACATTATAAAAGAGGTAATGAATGACCCCCGTCAAACGGCAACTCTGGACACTTACACACACAAACACGTAACTGCAAAGTCAGCTCCACAGTCTGAAATTGCGTCACTGAGCAAACTAGCTCCCTCTGGTTGACCTACAATATTGTCAAATCTCCACATTTTCTACATCTCTTTCAGCGCCCCTCATTTGTTCTGCATAATTTCAGCTCCCCTCATCCACGGGCTTCCCTGCTCACTGCCAGAGGGTGTCCCGTCACCTTAAAAATCAATTTTCTATTCTCCTGCTCCCATTCTCTCTCTCCCCTCCAACCCATCCCCCTCTTCCAGGGGCTCTTGGAGGAAAACATTGAGATAACAGCTGCCAAGGCCCCAGGGAGAGCAAGAGAAGGGAGAAAAGAGGTCAAACAGTAAAGAGAGCAGGAATCCAAGGTACAGCTGAAAGAGAAGCACACACGCGAGACAAGAAGACAGGAAGAAACACACACACACGCACGCACGCACATACACACACACACACACACACACACAAGAGTCTGACTCACACCAAATGAAATGATATGAACGTGACACTTCATGCACCAACTTTGCAGCCCACTGTGTGCTTCAGCTCCTGTGTGTTTGTGAAATGTGTGACACAGAAATTACAGTGAGGAGGTGTTGTTAGCTGAATAGACAAGATGCAGAAGGGAGAAGGGAGGAAGATAAAGAAAGAGGGGGAAAAAAAGACAGAGACAACTGTTCTGGGGACACCTGTCCCTTTCACTCACGGGCCTGAGCGATGTACAGAGACAGCTGCAGGGGCAATAAGAAGAAAGACTTTTTCCACTTACCTCTCCTCCCCCTATTCCCTCACTGTTTCCACTCTTCTGCCTCAAAAACGTCTAAAGACTTCACTGCTCAACTGCACAGCCTAACATGCTGTACTGTATGTTCACATGGATTCTTCTGAGCATACATAATACATGGCAGCGGAGCACGGTTTCTGGCAGTGGAGGCTCTTGATGTTCAGATTGCGTGCGCTTGTAGCTCTGAGCAGGAGAACAGATGCCACAACAACGGCGTGCAAAATAATACATCGGCGCTTGTGCATTTCACCGTAGCGAATCATAATTGCAATGATACGATCTCCAGCCTGTATCTCCCTGTCATCTTCGCCCACTACACTAGATTCAGTGTTTATATCCCTCACAGCGACTGGCTGACGAGTCCTAACGAGAGTCTAAAACGCCCTGACCGGACCGCTCTAGTAAAGGGGTCAAGTAGAGTCCTCATCTGTTAGTAGTTAATTAACATTTCATGCTCAATGACAGTGCTGCCCTGCTCAAACGCCGTTCAATGCACAGTGGAGACTGAGCCTTGGCGGAGAGACACGGCAGACACTGTACACACAGGAGGATATGAAAAGATACGAAGATAAACACTCACCGACAACACGGAAGGATAGTACAGTCCCATCATCGTATTCTGTGCAACAACTCTAACTGTCGTTGCTCCTTTCTCCTCTCTCTCTCTCTCTCTCCCTCTCTCCTTTCCTCTTCTCACACTGCCTCACTCGCTCTCCCTCTCTCTGAGCCTGTGTCACCTCACCAGCTCAGTCTCTCTTGTCTGTCTCACAGATTCAAAATCTCCCTCTCTCTGCCCCCGCTCGCTCTGTCTGCCATGCCAATCCCCCCCACCCCCCCCCTCCCTCCCTGCCCCCTACCCACCTCCT
>JAQLOL010000019.1:21843164-21862498 GCA_029783665.1 Naso thynnoides | reverse complement strand
TGTTTATGCTCAGTTGCCCCTAACCAGCTGTTAGTTTTAGCCTTGAGGGGCTAGTGTGCGCTACCAAAACTGTTTGTCGGTGGTCAAGCTTTAGAAAATCCATGATGCATTCATGTGTTTCTTAAAAAACAAAAGACCCATTTTTGTTGTACAGTTAAACACATTTTTTTTTTTGGTCATTCGATTAATGGCAATTTTATTAGGATAAAAAGAAAAACGAACGCAATGGCAGCCTTTTAAAGAGGATCTTGCGTTTTGACGAGAGACCCCATGTTATTTCATCTGATTTGTTTTGATTCCTGAACTAATGTGTTTAATTAAATCGCACAGTAATCCGTAAGCCTAAGGCTATGTCATACTCCAACAAAGGAATAATGTACACATGACACAGTGGGGGTTAGAGGGGGCACAGACAAGCAGCTCATTTGTGTCTCAGGGCCCCTTGACCAAGTTAATCTGGCCACATCTGTTTGATCAAGATTGGGTAAAATCTTCAATTCCTTCTTAAATCCCCCTCTATACTGATGTGCTGCAATCAATTTCCATCTTGCATACAACACTGTTTATATGTAAAACATCAAATTTTAAGCTCAAATGAAAACAAGTCAGTCTAGGTATCATGCACACTGAGTCCATGAGAGTCAAATGTTCTCGTAAACAATGCTGTCTCCCACCTTTTGATGGAGTGTCACTTCCTGCAGTAAAACCTAGTGGCTGCCAGCGTGGGAAGAAACACAAACTTACACTCAGTGTCCTTTAAGAGCTTTTATTGGTGGCTGAACGAGTAATGTGTAGGTCCTGAAAAGGAGGAGATATAGTCAGTACAGAGGCATAACTTTGGTGTATTTTAACAGCTGAAAATAGACTACACCTCAACATGGGAGTACTGCTTACCAGATCACCCTCATCTCCACCAACTTTAAGCGTCTTCCATGTTGTTACTGAAAAACAGGAAATGGATCAGTCTTAATAAATAATTCAGAACTCTCGTCATTACTAAATCATCGTCCTGCTGTCACATGGAGCTGCAGCCACTGCTGGCTCTCAGGCGCTTTTCAGGGAGGAGTGTTTGTTAATGAGGCTTATTCATGGGTGTTTTAATGTGACTTCATTACGGTGCGGTGGGTGATCTGAAGACAAGACTGCTCGTTTTCCTCACCATCACTGGCCAAAGCATCCCTCGACACAAGGCCCATCACGTGGCGAGCAGATTTCAGTTGAACACATGAAGTAGATCTGAGAGGGGAGCAAAAGCAGAGCAGGATTTGATGGAGTTTCAAGTCACGAGAGCGTGCAGTGTACTATGACAAACAGCTGCTGCCTATTGAGATTTGGCTGGAATTTGCAGTTTGGCCTCTCCACGTCTCCTCGTGATGAATGCTGACTTGGGAGATTGAGAGATACAGCTGTTACGGTTTCATTTCACTTGGACTTTTTGTGTGAGTTTTTCATGGAGAGAGTACCCATTTACTTTTACAAATGTACACATGCATCAAGAGAGGTTAAATAAAAAATATAGACAAGACTTAATTTAATCACAGGGAAAATTCAGATGACGGACAGCAGCATGTTTTACTTTTTTTTTAAGTACACTTAAGAAATGGTGACACATTTTTGAAAATGTTTTCTTGCCAAAAATTAGATGAGACTGACTGACTCACTCTCACATCTGTATTATTAATATGAAGCTAGAGCCAGCAGTCAAATAGCTTAGCTTTGCGTAAACACGGAGCGAGGAGAAACAGTTAGCTTGGCTCCATACAAAATTAACAAAAATCCCCCCAAAACAAACTCATAACCCCTGCACAACCACTGTTTGTGACTTAAGTTTTGTGTTGATTAAAAACAACAACAACAACAGTAAAATGTGTTAATTGGTGAGCTTTAAGGATGCTGATAGGGTATCTTTCATCTTTGGATGCTGCCAGGCTAGCTGTGTCCCCTGTTTCCACTCTCAACGCTAAGATAAGCTACCTGTATGACTAAATATGAAGGTACAACAAGGAGACAACAGAGCGATACTTGCCAAAATTTCCAATCATTTCTTTAAATGGAAAAATTTCCACATTTAACATTAATGTCCAGTAGTGTTAATGATAAATGTATTCATTTAAATGCAATAAATTCCATAATGCAAAGGTCACTTCTCATTATTACCTCCTCATCTGGGTCCTTGAACTCGCCATCAGGAAGGAACTGGAAGGTGCTGATGGTGAAACGGCGGGTCTGAGCCTGAGGAGCGGGCGGCTGAGGATTAAACAGCACAGCCTGCTGCGAGGCAGGGTCCAAAGGATTGGGACATCTAGACAGAGATGACGACTTCGTAAATAAATTAGGTAACATGATTGTTTTCTGTCTTATGTCCTCTCAGTGAAAAACACTTTTACATTGTCACTGTCTCTTCTCACTCAGGAACTGTTTGGAAGCATACCCGTTATAAAGCAACAGCCAAACCGCTTTTCCAGAGCGAGGGTAGGCCACACAGAAGTGCACCAGCAGCACCAAACTGGGATCTGGTGTGTTGAGCAGCCGCACTTCCAGGTAGAGGGGTTTCCCCAGCAGCATCTGCAGAGGCTGGTGATACTGAGGGTAGTAGCTGTTGTACTGTGCATCTGTGATGAAAGGAGATGAGTTGCAGTAATGAGTTTATTTCTTGACCACATTTCATCCTGCTCACAGCTGGATAGGAGTTAGACTACAGCTCATGTGCTGAAGCATTCATAGATTGCTTAAATGCAGGATATGATTAGATTTGTAACTCAATTATTATTAGTTCCATCCACCTTTACTGCCATGATCCCATGTCCAGAGACCCAAAAGCAAAAAATTTGATTTTCTAAATCATGCAAAGCAGTTTAAAGTGCTGAACAAAAGCAGCTACCTTTCGCAATCCTGAGCTGGACTCCAAACACCCCCTGCGTATGAACTGCAGGTCCCACAGAGGGAGTTTTAACCATGTAGCTCACACTAAGAACAGTGTTTGGCAGATACCTGCACTCCACCAACAACCTGAAAATGAAACAGGAGCACAGTATAGGAAGTCTATTCAATATACTTTTTTGGAGACTTTTCTGACTTTATTTGACAGCTGGATGTGAGAATGGACAAGAAATGCACAGCAGAGAGTGACAGAGAGAGGCTTCAAATGAAAGCCCCTCAAACCAGCAACATGATAGACATGGTATTGGTCATGGACATGGTCTTACAACACTGAGCACCGCATCCACTGTTTAAAGTATACTTTTCCAAAACGTAATCATGGTCAAGATACTTCCCTCTGGAGTTGGTAGAGAACATAAACACAGCCAAGAGAGAGAATACTGGATAAGTGTTCATCAGGTGGCCACACACTCAGAATGAATAACCATGTTGCTACATTTATGCTGGACAGGTAAGCAAGTGGCACTTTGCTAAAAAGTTGCCCCGTCAACTTAAAAAAAATCATGACATGTCATGATCAGAAATTCCTTTCACCTATCCCAAATGCTATCCCAAGTCCAGCTTAAGTAACTCTAGATCTTAACTAACTTTTAACAGGTAGACTAATTAGTTTTTCCTTCTTATTCAACACTCTCTCTAAATGGTCGACATTTACTCTGATAATAAGAAGCAACAAGCTCAAACCTAACAGGAGAATCCCTTGTTATGGTGCCATAGTTGAGGCTAATTGACTGAACCTTGTTGATGATTTCCACCATGTAGATCATCGTTTTCCCCACCATCTGTCAGGACAGAATAAGACATGCAATTAAGTATATGGATAGTAGTAAATACTTAAGCAAATGGTCCCGAACTGTTGTTGCTGCAGTAAGGATATGGAGAAAATGTTTGCAAGATTGGTTTGTTATTTATTTGATATTTTTCATGAGAGGAATAAAGAATATAAGCTGACAAGTCCTTTATAAAGGCACCATTAATTGAAACTGGCAGTCCGAACCGTTTTTATTCAGGGCCTAACTCAAATTTTCAATATTTTGTGAAATGTCTTCATTCATTTAACTTACTATTCTGCGTGCCCCACACCCATCCATTGGGATCTTGAACAAGGCGTAGTCAGAAGTGACTCTCTGAGGTTTGCAGGTGGAGTTACCAGCAGCCACAAGCAGTGCAGGGGAAAGAGGGGGCTCAGTGAGGGAGGCAGGCACGGAAAAGACAAAGTGGCGGTCAATAGTGCACTCTGGAGGAAGACACAAACACAAACACACACACATACACAGATACAAATGCACAGTTATGTGAAGGTCACATGAACAAAAGGTCAGAAATCTCAGGAGGCAATTGATAATGAGACCCAAGGTAGCTTATACCCTTTTCATATTCTGGGTCACTGCCAGCTTGAATCATGCTATACGAGCTGTGAATACGCCTCCCCACACATCCAGCAGCTGCAGCACTTACATTTCCGTACCCAAAACAGCTCAACTGTACTCAGCTAAGTGGCGTAAAAATGCCAGTGGGGGACACAAACTGCAGCTCACCATCCAATGGGTAGTAGCAGGCAGGGGGTTGCTTGCTGTAGCAGCAGCCCATGGAGAGGCACTGTGGCTGGGATACAGAGCCGGATCCGCAGGGGAGACGCTGTTCGCTGGGAAGGTTGCACTCTGAGGGAAGGCATGACAAATGTCAGTCGCACAGTTAAAATAACTCTGAATGGCCTGGAGAAAATACCCATTGGCACACTGAATAGCCTTTCAGTGGTGTAAATATAAAATCCATCTACCTTGCTCAGATCTTCGAATTAGAAGTGGGCAGAAAAACTTAGCCTCCCGTCTTCCGTTTACTGTCATGTAGATAACAGTGATGATGTACATTTTACCCTTTTGAAGGAAATGTTTATCCAAGAGTTAATGAGTGCAGCAAATGCTCAATTATACAAAAGGTCATGTGCTCAGTGTGAAAAAAATCTGAGTCGATACTTGCCTGCACACTCATGTGGCAGCGTGTGTGTAACTGGAGACTCAAGTGGATTTTGCCATCTTTGCCCTTTCTTGCAGAATAGCCACAGTGCTTTGGGGTATCCTGTAGGTTCATCAAGTTCCCTTTAACGTCTGAAACAGTGCATGTGGGAACATACAATAAGTTACACTTTGAATGGCACCATTATGGCTCACAGCAGCACAGGCAAAGTGTTGCCCAGTCAATACAGAAAAAAAGAAACAACCACATTTAACTGCACACCAGAGCTGCCCCTCAGAAAGCATGTTAAAATCCAACTCATGCAGAGTTGATGTCAACAACATGAACCTGACACACTACACCAACATATGCTACCATACACACACACACACACACCTTTAACAACAATGCCAGAAAGGGGACCAGAGGGGAGCTCCACAGTCATCTGATTGGCAGAACAGAAGACTTTAGGTTGTGGGACAACGGGTGGGCTGACCTTGACCTTGGAGTTACTGAATGGGGTGGCTGTCACTGACAGGGTAACCGGTGCAGGAGTTTCAGGGGTAGTTTGATATGGGCATCGTAGGTCCAGAGTTCTGTATTGCGCAATAGAAAGGTCCCAATACCTCAAAGGTAAGGAGATGGTTGTAGGAGTCTAAAGAAAAAGAGAGATGGATATCAATAAAGTCAATATGAAGCAGTGTGTATGGTCTCCAGCTACTGTATTTAGAAATAGTCTGCAAGTCGAGCTCAACTCTCTCTCTCTCTCACACGCACAAAAATAAAGCATTCTTACTGGCTGGACTGCACAGAACATTAAAAACTCCCCCCAGTACAGACTCATGCAGAGCAAATGCTGCATACAGTCCATATGGAATTCATCGTAAAAAATGAGCTGCTGGCTGGGAAAAGCTGCTCGTCTGTGTTCCATATACAAGCAGGACTGGTGTCATAAATTGCTGTAATGACAACTCAAGCGGCACAAACTGCCAGCGTCAGCAATGTGAGATCATTTTGTTCTTTGTGGTGTTGTTGTATAAGACTGCATGAAGGCATTTACATTCTTTAATATTCTTATGTCATACTAGTTTATGTTGATGTCTATATTAGTGTAGCTAAGATAAGTTTATTTTTATATTGACCAAACCATTGCCTCAGATACTAATTTTATCAGCAAGTTTTAGTCCTCAGAAGTTCAACAATGGACTGAACCATCATCAACACTGAGTACAAGCGATGCACAGCGGGTAGTATTTTTTATGTTTACAATGCAAAGTGTTTATAATCCTATGCACCTGTCACTAAAAATTTATGGTGTCCAATAAAAATGAGCACAATGAAAATGTTCATATTACTGTCATCCTAAATTAAACACTGTTCACAATGCCATGTCATGGGGAACTGAACATGAATGTTCTGACAGGTTCACCCATGATCAGATAACTACACTACATTACAGAAACAGTCTTAAAAACAAGGTCATGATTCAAGTGAAAGCAATAATATCAAGATGACAAATTTGCAGGTAGTGACAAGGTATGATGGAGGATCTGACCTGTGGCAGGCTGTGGCAGGCGGGCAGAGGAGAGTGAAGGATCACCCCAGAGTCCTCAGCCATTTGTAGCGTAAAGCCACACAGTGGAGACACACTGGAGAGGAACAGCCATGTCTTCATTTGGCCTGATGTTAGAGACAAAGCTTTTTCTTTTTACGAGTAAAAGCAGATTCAAGCATACTGATTGGTTGTCTCTGAGCAACAAATCGTTAATCCAGTATATGGAGGTCATCTGGACAAAACAATGATATATATTGCATAGCGATGAATGCCTTTTACCCTTAGATGCTTGGAAAAAAATTAATAAAGTTAATACAGTCAATATAACTTTTAGGTTTTTTAACTGAAATTACAAGTTTGCTTAAAAAAATGGAAATAAAGCATCTGTTGCCACATGCACAATCTCTCTCTTAAAAAAGATAAAAATGAATAGATGGTTGTATGGATGCTATATTTAATCTTACAATTTATTTCTGCAGAGCATTTAAACTTTGTTACGTTTTGTTTATGTAGAATGTTAAAAACAACAAAATTAAGTTTGTGTGGGGTTTATATGGGCAATGCAGAGATCATAGCCAAATGCTAAGATGGGCATGACAAAATGTTCAGTCACAATGCTAACAGTCTGACGTCAAGCGGATTTCCTGTTTATCGTGTTCATTTTCTCAATGAGTTTAGTGTAATGCTAAACACTCATTATCATCACAAAACACAAAATAAAGCTGAGGCTGACGGAAATGTCACAAGCTTTGTCCTGATGATGGTGTTAAATGAAACCTCAGAGAATCACCCAGATTATCACAGATCATTCAGAGCAGAACATGACTCTGTATATCAAATGCAAAAGGCAAGCCAGCTCACAATAAAACTGAAGGTTTCAACCTCATGGTGGTGCTAGAGCAAAAAGTAAAGCAAAAACTGTTGTTGTTATTAGGAAAACTCATCTGGAAATAATGACAACTGACACCACAATGTTTTTCCAATCAAGTAGATGTTGAGATATTTCAATCTGGACCAAAATGGTGGATGGACAGACAGACAGATACTTTAATTCTTGGAGTCATGCAACTTTGGCCAAAAGCTATTAACATGGGGGCTTGCAAAGATTTTTCTACTGTCTGTCTTTGAAAACATAAAAGGAAAACACTTCTCACCAACTCAAAGAGCTCTTGTATTTGCACAAGCACTGACCTCTGACCTGAATGGAGTCTGGGTGAGCAGAAGGCAGGAAGACAACCATGCTCTCCGTCAGACACTGGAGATGGGGGATCTGTGGAGTAGGGGTGGGCGTTGTAGAACTTGTTGTAGTCCTAGGAGTGGTAGTGGTAGTTAAAGGCTTTTTGGTGATCACTGGTGGTTGAGTCAGTGGATACTGGGGCACAGGGGGGTAAGGTGGATGGTAGTGTGACGGGTAGAGAGAATGGTAATAGGGATAGTAGGGATAAGGGTAGTAGCCACAAATGGTGTGAATGTTAGGGGGGCAGTCTTGTGGAGCTGCTGGTTTCTGAGGTTCCTGGGGAAAGGTTTGAGGTTTCTCTTTGGCAGAAGGCAGAGGTGTGGGCAGTTGGAAGTAAATTGGACTTTGAGGGTAAAACTGGCCAAAGGGATAGCTGGGATTGCCAGGTTGTTTGTGTACCGTCATCTTGGTAGCTGTGGTGGTAGTAGGTGTCGAAGGGGAAGGTGGAGCAACAGTAGAGTCTGTAGTGGTGGCAGGTGGCTCCTCAAGACCAGGTTTTGGGTAGGGATAGTGCCCATGATAGTATAACAATATGCTATAAGGAGGTGGCGGATAAAATGGACCGTATGGGTACTGGGGACCAACAGGTTGTTTTGGCGGAGGAGATGGTGGAGATGGTGGGCTGGGAGGTAGAGGAGTGGGTGCTTGGGTCACTGGTGCTGCATTGGCTGCAGGATAATACGGTATCTGAAGATAATACTGAGGGTAATGATGACTCGTTGGAGGTTTGGGTGGCTTGGTAACTGGAGGAGCAGTAGTAGTGGTAGTGGTTTTTGTAGCTACAGGGGTTGCAGGGTAGTGGAAGGGCACATAGGGGTAATACACACCAGATGGATATTGAAAAGGATCAGGTAATTTGGACACTTGATGGGTGGATGGAGAATTACCCTGCACTGGGTAGAGATCTGGGGAGGATGGAGCTTGTGCCGCCACAGGAGGCTGGTAAGGAGGGGAAGGGTATTTTGGGTGGTCTCCAGGAGAGTAGGGAAGTTTGCTAGGCCCTGTGGGGTACAGGGACTGCTGCTGGGGCTCTGTTTGGGCCCCAGGAGGATTGCCAGGAGTAAGGTGAGGAGGATGGGCAGGTTCGGGGCCAGGAGGGTAGACCTGGGGAAGCTGGGGGTAGTGGAATCCAGGGTAGTGGTAGTGGGGGTACTCAGGAAGCTGAGTAATCTGCTTCTGAGTTGGGGGCTGGGGAGGAGGAGGGGGAGGGGAGGTGGGAACAGGGCTAACAGGATCTGGAATATAGGGAAACTGGCGGTCATCAGGATATGGGGGAGGTAAAGAGGAAGGAGGGAAGACATTTGGAAAGTCAGGATTGGCTGGACAAGAGAGGATGTATTCTTGATCATCCGATACAAGATGGAGATGAAGACCATCCTGGAAAAAAAGCATCACTTAAAAACATTATGGGTGAAAACCATCAGTCCACCACGATGATCTATTCAAAATAAATAACTTACCTCATGAGTGATACATGGAGCACTGTTGGAAATGAAGAACGTTAGCTCGCCGGGACTAGAGGAGACACGGTATGCACACTTCTCAGATACTAATGGACCCCAACCTCCATGAGCTGTAAAGCACATCACACATTTTTTGTAGTCAGTTTCATTCAGCTGATAAAAAGGTTCAGATGCAGCAATGTAGCTACTGCTGGAATATTTTTTATTACCAGGAATTCAGGGATTTAATAATTTCAAATATATTTAAATTAGTATACTCAAATTTGACTACTTCATGCAAAAAAAAAAAGAAAGAAAAAGTCTGTATCTCTACCAGAAATGTATTTGAGACAGTCTGGAGAGGGTTGTGAAGCAACATGTAGACGTTCACGTTAGAAAATTAAATGCTAACCCTTTATTTTACCTGTCCATAAATTCCAAGGAGTTGTCCTTCAAAGAACTGTATAAAAAAACTCATTACAAAGGCTAAGTTGAGAGTTCAGTTTAGTGTTTTTGTATGTTTTGTAAGCAGAAAATTTCTGAAAGAACTGCTACAATTAAGTAAATGTTGCATACATTGTCACACAACTATTTTATGATAAATAAAATATTAACAATGTTGAGTATATTTATTTTATATTTGAATATAATGTATTTACAGCACCACTGTGACAAAAAGAGAGCTGAGTCAGAAGGCAAAGCTCTCGATCTATTGGTAAATCTTCGTTCTTACCCTCATCTGAAGGATGAGTCATGACTAAAAGAATAAGATTACAAATACAAGCGGCTGAAATAGGTTTCCCCATGAGGGTGGCTAGCGTCTCCCTTAGGGATAAAGGGAGAAGTTCAGTCATCTGTGAGGGACTTGGAATAGAGATGCTGCTCATTTGCGTTGAAAGGAGCCGGTTAATGTGGTTCAGGCATTTGGTAAGGATGCCTCTTGGTTGCCTCCACAGGGAGGAGTTCCAGGCATGTGAAGCTGGGAAGAGGCCTCAGGGCAGAACCAGGTCCAGGTGGAGAGATTATATCTCTGCACTGGCCTGGGAAAGTCTCGGGATCCCCCAATCAGAGCTGGCTGATGTGGCCAGGAAAAGGGAAGTCTGGGGCCCCCTGCTGAAAGTGCTGCCTCTGTGACTCGACCTCTGGATGGATGGGTGGATGGATGGGTGGATGGATGTTTTATTTAAACAGAACGTGTGTGCCTCCTGAAATTACTTGAAATTAACAAACTGAACACAATCTACTAATGTTTAGCTGAAGGAACTTTCTCAGAGCTTTTTTTCTATTTTCCCACACAGGGTTAGATAAAGAACTGCCCTTAAAACATTATTTAAAGCAAGACCATTTTAATTACCAAAATAAATATCTAAATTAAACACAGAATTTTTAAGTTAAAAAAAAAAGAGATTTACCTTATCAGATTTTATTGTGCTAAGCTATATGGCATTCACACAGAGTACACAAGCACTTCCACGACAGTTATTGTAATCAAAATCAAATCAGTTTCTGAAACAACGGCTTTATTTCCTCCACGAAAGCAAACTCACCGATGACTCCCAGCATCAATACATCCTCCTCCTGCCCGTCTATCTGCACTGCCATGCCGTAAGAGGAGCAGAAGACTGAGGGTGAGGAAGGTGGAGCAGGAGTTAACTGCATCGGGCAGGAGAGCTTCAGTCGGCTGCCCCCCCACAACATGGGCAGCACATAACTGCCATTCTGTCAGAAAGATAGACAAGGAGGTGATGAACACAGGACACACAAATGACTGCAAGAAGACGTATAATGCAGGTTCTTCTGGTACCTCCTGTGTAATGTAACATGCATCGTATGGCACCATCATCTCAAGGTTCCTCCATGAAGACCTCACTGTGTAGCCACAAGATGAAGGTACCTGGAACGGGGAGATGGGAGAGGCTCCCTCTGTAACAGAGGAAATGTTAAACAGCTTATGGTACAAAACGCTTAAATGTCAAATATAACCTGGTTTATATTAACCAGTTTTTAAAATGTTTGCCAATTTTTGGCGCTATAGATAATAGCACATTTAATGGTTCATTTTTGGAGTTATACACTGTTGGTTGCACAAAAACTGGTCATTTAAGGACTTTAATCTTTTGCCTCTAAAAATATTGATGGGAATTTCTAATTATCTTGACGTGACATTTTACAGTATGTTCAAATAATCAATTTCATTCACTTGGCAAAAAAACAAATAAATTGTTTTATGAACAAAAAAATGAGGGATTCTGGCAGCTCTTGCTGACCTTTAACAATGATCGATAGAAGCCTACACTATACATTTCCAACACAAAGCTGAGCTTTATGTAAAATTAAGACGACTTGTCCATGAAAACTCTTACAGCAACTGTAATAATTTCCTCAGCATAACATAAAGTGCAAAAGCGACTCATTTATGTTAAAGCTTTTAAAATTCCATTCACTCACTGCTGAAGTGAAGGCCTCCTGTTCCTGCACTGTAACTGCTTCTGTTACACAAACCCCATTCACACTGCACTAGTTCAAACACCAACTCCATAATTACATATCTTACCTCTGTCCACTAACAGGTGTGTGAATCCTTGTCCGGAGGCAGTGAAAGTCATGACATTATCATCACACTGCAGCAGAGGCCTCATGGCCAGCCACTCGGAGAGATGTGGACTGGAGTCCAGTGAGGGGCCCAAAACCTTCCCATGGACTCCACCAAAACCTGAGAGGATATAAAAACAGGAAGCGTGAGTGTAAGAGGAGATTAGGTTGGCTTAGAGGTTGGCTAACTGCACACGTTTCCCCTTCTTTATAGCCTACTCCTGGTCCTCAGCACCAACAGACTGGAGCTATGACATTTTATACGACTTCTATGGTTAGTAGTCTTGTACAACACATTTAAACAGACTTTAAGTATATTAGCTTTTACCTGTAAAATCTGCCTGATATCCATTCTCAAAGCCGTGGGCCCAGGAACGTGGCTTTCTGATGATTTCACCAAGAGTCCAAGTCAGGCTCTTAAGCGCAAAGTTGGTGTCAGTTTCCCCAAGTTTCAGCTTTCTATGAAAGACAGCAAACTCAGGCCTAAGACCCTCCTTGAAACCGGGCTGGCTGGATTTGCGCACATTCTGGCTCCCGAAAATGTCCTCACCAGAGCGCCAGTCTCCCTGCTGAGCGTCGCTGTCTTTGTTTTTAACAGTCTCCCACTGGGCAGCATCTGACTGTTGAACTTGGTGTGGGGTTAAATCATCCTCCAGTTGTCCCAGACTCACTGAATGACAAACTTGAAACGTATGAAAATAAAAGGTTACGGCTAATAAAAACGAAATAATTTCCCTTCTCGTTCTGCGAGACATTGCCGGATTGTCGAAGCTCTTTGTTCACACGCGCACAGAGGCGTCACCTGGACACGAGTGCGATCAATTAAGAGTCATTAAGAGCAGACCAATTAAAAAGCTGCAAGTGCACTGACGGCAGGGCTGAAATAGGCTACTTCAGTGAATCATGTGACACTATTCAGTTTTCGTGAACTATACTAAACTAACTAAACTATAACTAATATTTCATTGAAGCCTCTTGACTCATTTGCAGTCATCTACTTAAGATCCTATAAACACCCCATTTACACCTGGTAGGCTCTGAAAATGAGACCTATATCCAATCTCGCCTTTGCATTTACATCTGATATTTTTAATACGTTCCTTATCCACAATGAGACTGGATCTCTGTCCTTCAGCAAAAGCTTCACCTGACTGATTGTTGCCAAATCAGCTGTCAGCTGTTGACATGACAGGTGCGCAGTCGCCAGAAGTATTAGTACTGTACGGCCTATTTGCGATACTTTTCGGTCAGAGGCAAACAGAAAAGAGGACTGACACTGTTAATTTTCTGTTACTGTAAATGCACCACAGACATTTATCTGGTCTCTGGTGATGGCAGAGGGAGTAATGGGCGCTGGGAGCGTATTGTTCTGGGATTTGGGGGCAAAAATGACTGACTGGAAAACTTCAGAGTGAGCCTAAATTTGTAGACTGGGTGATGACAATGCCTGTGCTGATGTTTGCATGTTGCATGGATTGCGTTTACACCTTGGGCCCACACAAGATCCAAACACAATGACGACCTTCAGATGTGGTCTTGCAGATCCGATCACATTCTGATCACAAGGTGTTTACACTTTGCATTAACATGCATTTTTCTTTATCAGGATAATTGATTCAGATACAGATCACATTAGGCTACCAGGTGTATGCCTAAGTGGGGTCTGCATGCACATTCATATTGATCTCAAGGTGGGTCTTTTAAGAACCTGCTGATAGTAACATGACAATAATTTAGATTTCTTAACCCAAAACATGTGTCAAGATGTACCTGGCCTATTTTATTTTATTTTTTTAGTTTTTAAACTCCACCATACTTTTACTCTTTTACTGATTTGATAGTTGTATTAAGTTAATCAGGCTGATTTTCTTCCTAGACATTCAGAACAGCTGTTATTTTTGTATTGCTATGGTCTCGTTAATGTATTATAATCACAAAATCTGATCACTTAAAATTCCCAGAGACAACAAATAATATTTTGTTGAGGACCAGCAAACAATACTGAAACTGTCCTCTTAAACTCCTTTTGGTACTTTCCATAGTGGCAGGAAGAGGCGAGACTCCCGATGATCCTCAAGCTGTTGCCTTCTGACCCCTTAAAAGAACCAAAAACTATTTATGACCTCTTATCACCAGTTCAGTCAAAAAATTAATCATTTTTATGGGTCTTTTCATGATCAGCTAAAATTATCAAGTAATTCACAGGAAAAAAGTAAAAATTAGAGTAGAGTCTGGAAAAATTTCATTTGTCTTAAAAAATCTGCAGATTTTTTTCTGCTCTTCTCCCTTGTCTTACAGCAGGTTAACTGGTTACTATTATGGCTTGCATAGATGAGAATTTGAGTAAAGATCAAAACTTTGTGTGTAAAATGGAGGAATAAGGTTGTGACATCTGGGCCAAATGACTTGTGCGTATGTCCTCTTAGTACTGTTTGATGATGATTTTCTCCTCATTTTGTCTCTTTTTCTTTCACATGTTCGAAATAAACTACTACTACTGCTAAATGTGGTCGTCGAGTTTCTGACTATTGTGCAGCGTGATGGAAGACTGACTGTCGGGGAGCCTCTGGGATAAAATGAAAAGCTCAGACCTGTGGGAACTTAAACCCTGCAGTGACAACTGTGGTAATCAATTGGATGCTATGGGAAAGCACAGAGACAGTTCAGAAGGATCTGGGTAGAGTTTGGAGTTGAGGTGTGTTGGACACAGGGATTTGTTCTGGACATGTGCTGCACTATGTTCCCTCTACTATCTTCCTTTTAGAAACCCTGCGAACTGATCTGTCTCTTTTCATTTGCTCTTTAAGTTTTTTCTTCCCATTTGTTAAGAACACCAGGCCTATCTTCTTTATAGCCCAGACACACAGTGACAGCTAAGGAGGTCATTATGTTAGGTTGACTATTTGTTTTACACATCGAATCCCAGAAAAAACAGATACCAGAGCTACGCCTCTATGCTGAAATCAGACTGTTAATTGTGGGACTGCAGCTGCAGAGGCATTCGACTCACAGAAGTGGGCGTGGTTTCTTCCAAACTGGGTTGAAAAAACAATAGACTCATTAGGCGGTCACCAAAGTCATCAGGTTAAATCATCAGGGGAACCATGACTGTCAGTACTTACGGCAGTGCATCAAGTACTTGTAGAAATTTTAGTCTGGACCAAAGTAGTAAACTGACTGACTGAGCGACATTAACAAATGGCTGAGAATTCAACATAAGCCTCTTTACAATACAAAGGAAAAGTGGATTTGCTTGTTGGTTTGGTGGTGGACGTCCCCACTTTGCAAACTGTTTGTGCGGATGTGGATGAGGAAATTCTCAAGACTGAATCTAATTTTTCCTGGCAAAAAACATACACCAAAAAAAACCAGCCAAAGTTAGAAAGAACATTATCTTCAGCATTTCTTCCTGAAAGATTTCTTTTCAGCAGCTGCTGCTTCTGTTTAATATCTTTCCAATGGACATCCACTGCACAAAAGATGTCAGATTGGGTTTTCTGCAGAGGCCCACATGCTGTAATGGGAACAGAAAAAGTCCAGTGACTCAGTAATGACGTACGAGGGGAACCAGTTCTGCTGAGCACCCACTCACCACTGTGAGGATATGACAAACCATCAGGGGTCAGATATAATGATTTCAATCTTCTGTTCAGACTTACTGCCAGAAGAAAATACTTCCCATGGTCCATTTCTGCACCCTCTGACAATAATACAGCTCTCAAATGATTTTCATCTCGGCACTACTATAATAAAACTGGAGCCTTACACTAATAGCTCTATCAGTGCCTAGTCATTGCACAAAGTTATGTAACACAGAACCTGTGGGAAATGTGTTCACTCTAAAGAGATATTTGGTTTCAATAGATCCTCTGATACTAGACTTTAAAAAGACCAAACCATAGTTTCTCTCACGTTTTACCGTTACAGTCACAAATCCAAGCATCTCACTGTCTTCTGCAATCTTTGAAAGAACATTTATTGTTGTTCTGAATGTGTTTAATGAGTTTTCTCACTTTAACTATAAGAATTAAAGCAATTTCAGCTGTTGCAAAAAAGGATTTTTAACCTATTTCCTAAAGTCTTGTCACTGTACTGTACTTGCACTTAATTATTTAAAATTTCATGTTGGTTTAAAATTTTTCACTACTATGTCTTTATTTCAGAAGGACTTTTGTATTTATCCTTTTTGTTTTGTTCCTCTTTATTTACTGTAGGACTCTCTTGCAAAAAAGATTAAGAAGATTAATATTTTAGGTTTTATGAAACATGATGCTTTTTTAGATGAAACTATCCAACAGTATCAAAAATTACAGCTAAAATGATCAATTCATCAACATGTCGACTGACAAAAAATAAAAAGTCCTTTGAAAGGATTCCTTAAGTTCCTTTAAGAACATTTTGTTGATTATACTTTTTAATACACTTTTAATGCAAGATTTTAACACATGATGGACTTTATTTTTTTACAGTATCTTATTACTACTTTCACTTAACAATAAATTATCTGAATACTTCTTCCTCCAGTGTTGTTATCTAATCCAAGATGGTTGCTAGAATTAAATGTCCTTGCTTAAAGTGCGCAACATGAACAAAAATTGAAAATCAAATAGTAAGTTATTTTTTGATATTGATATTTTGTTCCAATATTATGAATAACAAAATAAGGTGTTAAGATTTTGTGCATGACATTATGTTTTGGCTGTCTGTGTAAGGTTATACGGTCAAAACTAGAGGAGGGTTTACAATAAGAGAATTGTGAAAATGTCGTCAGAACAATGATTACATTAAGTCTGTTAATATCTCTGAAGGTTATTAAATTCACTGATCTTTCTTTACAAACATCTTTGAGAAACAGGAGCCTACAGTGAAGATCAGCCAATCAGTGTTTGAGTCTCGCCTCACATTATTGTACATGCCATGAGTGACCTGAGTGGGAATATTTCAGTTTAGTTCTTAATCCTGGTATGTTTTCAGGTTAGACTAAGTGAACATTAATAAATGAAGGGGTAATTAATAAAAGGTCCAAGGAAGTGATTATGGCATCCATCCTCATCCCACCTCCAGGGGGATAAAGCAGCCATTGTAGCGCTCAGATCAGGACTTCCTCCATCCATGTGGTCTTCGCCGAGAGACCACAACCTGAGGCGAGACTAGACAGATTCAGAGACGATGAGCTGAGGCCTGTTACGAGAAAAGAAATACAAGTTCTTTTACTGTTTTTACATGCTGTCTCTTTAAATGAGAAGGCCCATAACTTTACTAAAGCTTTCTCTCATCTGAGACAGGTGATAAAAGGCTTTACGGGATATGCACCATATGCCAAGTAATCCTCTAATAACATGGTATCATTTGACTGAAACAAATAATAATACCTGTCTGATAGTGTCTCTAAAAATAAGACAGTTTGTGAATCAAATATGACTGTTTGTCTTCAGCTGAAGGGTCAAACATGTTAATGCACTCCTTCCTGCTTCTGGTGGCCCCCACTGATAACGAAGGTGAATTTTCTCAATTTTTTTTTCTCTTTTTGTGTTGTCATTTAACAGAGAAAAAAATAAGAGTCTCGTAGTCGAACATGTGCGTTTATAAGACAAAGTTTCCTACATGGAGTATATGAATTACACCTCACACTGCTTGTTAAACGATTTTGAAACAGCAGGATTTGAATGTCACCGCATATATTTTCTGAGGTTTTTGCCAGATGGCGGAGAGTGAGAACCAAACTGAGGATCTCATGCTCTTACACAGGTTCTTGTTGTCTGTCTAATGGTAACACGTGTTACTGCGGCAAAAGCAGAATCATTGCAGTCTAATGTGAGGAGATCGACTGACAGGCACAGTGAATAATCTGTTGAGGGCTGCTTTTTTTTTTATTGATTGACATTGATTTTAATTTCGCTCTCTTGCGTCAGTCGAAACTGCCTCTGCATGAGCCAATATTTCATCTCACTTTTTACTTGATTGAAAACATGTTGCCATCAGAGTGAAACTGGAGAGATGAAGATGACCGTACTGCCTGGAGCCCAGAGAGCACTGCTGTCTGTATCTTGTCTCATTGCCCCATCTCTGGAGGTCATTTTAAATAAGAGGTGAACTCACTGCTATGCACGACATGCTTGTGTATGTTCAAGATTATATTTCATGTTACAAATATGGCACGCCCAGGTGGGACCTCAACTTAAGAGATCAGTTTAAGTTGCTTGTAGTGAAGATATTGGAGGCTTAACGGGAAAGTAGTTGCAGTAATACTTGTGAGGTAGCTCAAAATGTTAAAACCCCTGTGACAATGAAGGATTGTGAAGACTTTTCTCTTTAAACACCATTAGGGGCTGAAGGAGGCAACCTGAAGCCGTCTGGCTCCTTTGGACGTTTCATTGAGAGGGAAAAAATTGAGACTTTATGGGTGGGGCTTGGTGAGAGGAAAGAGAGGGAATGGAGAGGGAAAACAGGGTGGTGTGTGTGTTGAGAATTCAAAGCTGGGTGGGTCTACAGTGTTTCACATTCCCAGATTACTCCCGGGCCGTGCGTTAAAGCGCTTTCAGGTAACGATTATCCACGTTCACATTTTATAAAGTTATGACTTACGGAGAACACGCTGTGAAACGCGTGATTTGTGTGTTGTTTATGTTTTTTTTTTGTGACGTAGAGTGCAGGAGAGTCCAGTTTTGAGCTGTAAAGATTTTCAGCAGCGCTTTGAAGAGTCGTACGATGTGACTGAGAGCGCACAAAAAGTTTTAAAAGGACGCGCGACTCCAAACTTTAGATATAAGCGTAGAGTTGATCAGCCAACAGATTCTATGTTATGAATAAAAAGTAAGCGTTATGTTCATTGTTTGTTTGTTTTTTCTCTGTCGCGGTATTCTCGCGCTCTTTTCAAAGTTGTTGACTATAGTAGAGGGCCTGCGTGTGTAACGGAGCAGCACCCATTTGGAAATGGCCAAACAGCGTCTAAACAAATGCGCCTTTCTTGTCGACGGAAACAGTCTAAAGTCTGGAAAAATGAGCGTTGGCGCACGTGTTTAGGTGTTCTAGGCAGCCACAAATAGACATTAATTCATTTAAGCAGTAAAATTCGAGAATATACTCTGTTTTAAGTTTAAAGATGTAAAACCTTTGGTTATCCGCGCGCAGAGGCCAATCTGTTTGACAGCAGATGTGTGTAATTCAAAAATGTGTCTGCGAGGCTCGTGGGGCGAGTTTGGGCTTGCATGCAAAGGCTCTTCTGTCCCCTTGTCAGTCTTTTTTTTTTCTTTTTTCTTTGAGACAGTATTTATTTGGGACAGCTGTATGTGTGAGTGTGTGTGAGTGCGCCCTCATGAACAAGCCGTGTGTTACATAAGTCCGTGTGTGCAAAATCAAAAGCCTAATGTTGTGCGTCCTTATTCCATTCTCCTGTTATCAGTTTCCTCAAGGCCACGATGTTGATGCTGGCTGGAATCGTTGTCCTGCACATTACCACCATCATCCTGCTGCTGGTGGCCACCATTGATAATGTAAGTGGTAACAATTTTGTTTTTTCACACACACATACACATACACACACACACACACACACACACACACACACACACACACCGGTACTGGATAATAATGAATCACATGAGTTAATAAA
>JAQLOL010000019.1:21824121-21843064 GCA_029783665.1 Naso thynnoides | reverse complement strand
ACACACACACACACACACACACACACACACACACACACACACACACACACACACACACACACACACACACCTGTAATGGATAATAATGAATCACATGAGTTAATAAATGCCAATTAAAGGCTCCTTCACATTAGGAAGAAATACAGACACCTCAAGCAATGTGTTGGGAAGCTCAGGCACACACACACGCACACACACACACACATACACGTGTCATTAAACCACTTGGAGTGATACATCCAGGAGTTAAATGCCAAAAGATATGCTTTTGATATCTTGCCTCCCATTGTGTTGCATATCTACATATCTCTGTAGAGTTTCAGTAAGCCTGCCATAACTATCAACAAAATGACACTGAACAGGTCTGTCAGCATTGGTGCATACTGCATACGGAGGATGACAAGTTTAAACAGTCAATGCAGGAGGCTAAATCTGCAAACATTTACTCAGTATTCCATTGCATGTGATGCAACGGCTCTGTGGGCCTTTATCCTCCTCATATTTGGTGTTTATTCTCCTCTTCATCTGTCTTCAGGCCTGGTGGATCACTGACACAGTGTCCACTGACTTGTGGGGCAGGTGGGAGTTGACAGGCTCGTCCTGGCATTACACCAACCTGAAGAACTACCCGGGAGCAGAAGGTACAACTCCATGGATGTTTTAATAAATGAGACGTGATCTGAGAGCCGTAACTTTTTTTTTTCCCCTGCAAGAAGGTTCATGTGTTTTCTCGATCTCACTGGAGATTAAGATATTCAAACACACAGGATGCAATCAGGGGATTTAAATTGGCCAGATAAGGTCGAAAATGACCAGAAATCTGCGATAATATACTGATAATAATGGTGCTACAGTTCTTTAATATGTCAATAAGTTATCAGTAATCATTTTAATAGTAATAGAGTGCAATGCATTATGCCTGAGTTGTTGTCGTGAACCCTTCACTGACTGTTTGTCTGCTCTGTTCTTGTGCTCTTGCAGAGTACCTTCAGACAGTTCAGGCCACGTCTGTGCTGGCCTGCGTCTTTGCCATTCTGGCCTTGTTTGTGTTCGTGGCTCAGCTGTTCACCCTCCCCAAAGGCCAGCGGTTCACCTTCACTGGCATTTTACAGCTAATCTCCTGTAAGTAACCCGGAGTCAAAAGTCTGACCTGCAGCTGAATGGAGTATTGATTTATTTGTTTGCTACGTACAGCTGAGATTTGTACATTTCTGTGGAGGATGTGTGCTAAATGCTTGACTGGAGAGGACATTTTTTAGATTCATTAGATAGAAATGAGCATAAAATGTCTTAAGCTTCCAACACAACATGTTAAAATGTATTAATGTGTCACCCTCAGAGGAGATGAGGAAGAGCAGAGCAAACGTTTAGGTTGAGGAACAGAAGGTCAGTCACTGTCACTTGTGTGTGATTCAGGTTCAACAGTCTGCAGGTTTTCAGTTAAACCAAATATGATTAGTTAATCTGTTGAACCTCCCAACTGAAAATCACTGCAGTGGAGTGGAGCTGCTCATGTCTTTGAATTAATCCTCAACAAACTTCAGTCCCTCAGTCTTAAATGCCAAACTAAGACTGAGATGATATTACAGGACACAGTGCTTCTGTGAATGCACTTTCTGGATGAATTTGTTGTATTTAACAGGATGTCAGGGCAGGAATAAATATTGTTCCAGAATGACTAAATTCAAAATCAGCTTTGTAGGTTAGATGGTCTTTGTACAGCAGGTGCAGAGCAGTGATTGTCAAAAATCTATGATTTTTTTTTACATGCTAATAAATGTTGCAACTAACAAAGCATAAGTCATTAGATAACTCATTAATCTGTTGACTATTTTCTCAATCAATTCAACTAATCAAAAATTGTGGAACGCATCCATCACAATTTCCTTGAGCCCTCTATGACGTGAGTCAAATTCCTTAAACATGTTCAATACACTGTTATATAAGGTAAGGAAATTGGCACATTTTCACATTTAAAAGAAGAGAAGTTCTTGCATGTTGGCTTCAAAAAGAATCTATTAAGATCAATGTATCAAAAATAGTTAATGACTACTTTTCTTTTGATGTTTTTTGGTGATGAATTAATGAATTGACTAACCTGTTTTAAAAAAAACTATAATGAAGACAGAAGATCTGTGAACTACGATATCTGTCGCAAAACCCTTCAGTTCTGAGGATGAATTATGGATCTTGTGGGATTTCAGCATGTCGCTCTGAGTTTATGTGATTTGAAAATAGTGAGGTGAAACTGTCCTGTTTCTCATTTCCTTCTAATTGCAATAGCACCGTGTGCATAACTGTCTATGTTCATGAGCCGTATCTAATGATTGGAAAAATAATGACTTCTCATTTGTGTGAAAAAAATTCTCCTCTTGTATCCTGCAGGCTTGTGTATAATGATAGCAGCTTCGATCTACACGGCCGAGCTTCATGCCGGCGACCTAGAGGGAGGCTTCGGACACTCCTATGTGCTGGCCTGGATCTCTTTTGTCCTCACCTTCATCCTAGCGATCACCTACCTCGTTCTGCGCAAGAAGAGCTAGTGAGAGCAGAAGAGGAATGAGGGCAGGTCTGAGATCATAATCCCAATCTGAATTTGGGAAATTAGAGAATAAGTTTTGTTTCAAAATTTGGAGAAAAAAAAACTGAGGATTGTTTATCTACATCTGCAGCTGGGAAAATGTGGAAATAATGTTCAATTGCTATCAAGAGCCATTTGTTTGTATTTTGAATAAGTTGAAATGGAAATCGAGCTGATATTACATGAAGGGCTGAACTGAACTGGCAGTGTGCGGCTACAGAAGAAGGGTTGATATTAGGAGGGTGCATCCCCTGCAAGTGTTAATTCATTGCAGGATAACCAGTTATAAATACACCAGTTATTTCCATTGCCTTTTGAAAGATGGTCACATTTAGGTCTAGAGAACCCAGGTCATATACTCAGTGGAGCAAAGCAGTGATGTGTAATGAAACATCTAAAAGCCACAATCTTATTAGACTGGGGACCTTGGGACAACATTTTATCAACCCTGGGATCCAGGGTCTAACTTGTGTTAGCTTTGGGGTCTTCAACTTAAAAAGTTTGAAAATCACTGCTGGAAAAGGTGCAGTTTAACATTTTGAAAAACATACAAACTCTTTCTTTTTAGGAGTTAGAGCAGAGGATCAGTAAAACTACAAGTATGGAGCTACAGACAACAAGTAGTTAGCTTAGCTTAGCTCTGTCCAAAGGTTCATACCAACACCTGTAAGCTTACTAAATAAATTTGTTTAAAATATACAAAACCCAAATGTAAAAATGACAAATTGAAGTTTTCCTAAGGGGCTGTTAAGATTAATTAGCCAAGCACCTGCAGTGTTTGAGTGTGCTTTCGGTGGATTTTCTGACCTGTTTGACAGAGCCAGGCTAGCTGTCCTTACTCCCATTTCTAGCCTTTATGCTAAGGTAAGCTTTACCATCCAGAAATGAGTGGTATCTATCACCTCATCTAACTCTCAGCAGGAAAGGGAAAGAATTCCTTCCAAAAATAACCAAGTAGTACTTTAAGAATCAAACAAAGTTGACCATGTGGGAGGAGGACACAGAAAGCAAATACCATTTAAAGACATAATAGTTCAAAGTACTACTACTAGATTGAAGTGATTATCATCCTGTATCATCACGTTGTGAGGCTGACAGTTACTACTGCAGGTTTCCAGAGTCGAGGAGGTGAAAAAAAAACACAAATAAAAAAAACAACTGTATCTGTGAAGGTACCGCATGTTGGCAGAACTACAACATTCTTGTTGCAGTACTTGAACAATCAGAAAAGACAAGCCTTAAGTTACAGTACAAGTAGTTTTAATCATGTATCATTATTGTACGACTGAAGTATAGTGTATCCTTTTTTTGAATCTATTTACATTGTAACCATTATATTTTTTTAACATTTTGTACTGAGCGTTATTTTTTTTAACCATGTTTAATGTTGTCTTTAGTTGGCTGCTATCATAAAAAAAGTACATACAAGTTGTACAAGTGAACATAAAGTGAACCAGGGATGGAGGACCATGGTGTTTCTTTTCACCATATATCATTACTATGCAGTAGAAGGTTTTGTTTGTGATTATATTTGGAATTAAGCCATGCCATTTATTAATAAAATTAATTATATCTAAAAGCCTTCATGTTTCATCCATTAAACTGCTGTCAAAACTGAAAAGTCACAGTCACTATTACACATCAGGGTGATACAGGACAACAGCACGAGATGATGCTATTTAATTTTCACTGTTTTCTTAATCCATGTGACTTAACAAGGGCAAACTTTTCTACTGCATGCACATTACAGCAGTGAGGTTTGGAAAACAACACTTCTTCAGGTCTTACAACAGACCCAGTCAGAAACAGGAATGTTCCATTATATAAAGTATCGTTCCCAGAGGAAGTGAGTAAAAACTGGACGGTGCTAGATGCCTTGTCCAGACGGCGTGATGCGCTCCTGAACCACTAGGTGGAGGAGATGATTCTGCTCGGCCGTCAGAAACGGCCTGAGAAAGAAAAAAAAAAACATACAAAAAATAATCAATGTAGAAAACTCAGATTGAGACACAGTAAAGATGCTGTTAAAACTCCGTCACAAGATGTAACCAAACATTTCGGAATGCTCACCATAGTTCAGTCTGAAGAGACTTGAGGGACTCTGTGTCTTTCTCCTGACATGCCATCTGCAAAACAGATTGCTGTTATCGGCTACATGAATAAAACCATAACTGCAAATTCAGATGACCTCGACAAGTTCTCAGATTCTTGTCAGTGGTTATGTAAAAGAAACTTTTTATTAAATGTCATCAAGTCATGAATAAACATTGATCAAGAACGAGATATTGATTGCCTCACAGTGAAAGCTACAGGGGAAAGACTGATTACATTGACGCTGCAAATGTTGCAAGTAGAATTAAAAAAACAAAACAAAACAAAACATTCTGTTATCAAAAGAAAACAAGCCCCAGCACATTTAATTCACTGTCACATGAAGGCCACGAAAACCATCATTTTTCCTGTTAAAGGCAGGAAGGTTCAGGAAATCCTGTGAACTCTACAAGTAAGTGAATGATGAAACTCACCACTACTGACTGCAGGAGCAGGAAAACGTTCTCAGGCAGGAAGGTCACTGAAGGAGTAGACAAGATCCGTGTTTACACCATTTCAAATAAATGTCACTCAGGGGATTCATTGTACAATTCTGCAGCTCCAGTGAAAAGAGAACATGTACAATTCATACCTTTTTCCTACAATTATAGCTCAGGCGCACTCACCTTGGCTGTGAGGGTCAAAAGACTCCCATGCGTATCTCTCCAGAGTCTGAGCGTGTTCTGGTAACAACTTCTGAGGTGGAGGCTTCACAGAAAAACAGAAAAGTAGGATAATTAAAACAGTAAGTAATGCACAGATGTGAGATAGTCAATGTGATGCAGGACCAATAATCTTGACACCAGTAATGCAATATTTTCCAGTGCACTGCTGAAGAGAAGGTGGTTCCTCCTTGTAATGCTTAAAATTTGACTGTTCTGCTTTCAGTTCACACTTTGGCCTTTGATGGTTGTTTGACACTGAGGTATTGGCAGATGTTCATGTTGACATGTATCTGTGGTAAAAATACTTTGCACAGGATACAGAGTTTTATCACAGCCACCTATAAAACCCTGTTAAAAAGAGCTCTGTGTAAGAGACATGAAAAACAAAGGTTGTTGGATTCATGCTGTTCAGAAAAGACATTTTCCACTACAGTTACAAAGATATTGTGATTTTTTTTCTTTGCATAATCTTGTCTTGTTATACAGAATCAACGTGCTTACCTCGAGCAGCATGAGCAGTAGCACTCTGGAGATCTCACAGTTTGCCACAATGTCCAGAAATGCACCTTTTATCAGGAAAATAAAGATACAGAAATTACATTAATTATTCCAGTCGGTGTGATCACAGAAACCAGTAGTTCTAATTTTTTTAGGGACTCCTAACCTGTCTGCAAATTAAGACATGGATCCAACCTTTTTTTTTTATTTTTTTGCTTTTAGAAGCCTATGACCAAAATAATCATACATTCTCTCAGCGTGTTACTTATTGATGAAATCATTATAAAAATAGATGAATCTCCTTTTTGCTGGGGAACCTCTGGAACCCTTGCAAGGACTCCTGAGAGTCCCCAGACCACACTTTGGGAACCTCTAACCAAAACAATGCAATTAAAGCAGAAAAAGTGACATTTCCTTAAAATAACAATTCTGGTCTCCTTTTCTTTAGTTTGGTAATGAACCTGGCAAGCTGCAGTTTACATCTGTGTCTGTCCACACTCATGTAGGTTTAATTGTTTAGTATCATAAATGACATGTATGATTCCAGCGAGAAACATGCTGTCCTCACTTAGAGACTATTTGTACAGAGGAGTACAGAGGACTGATAGAGAACTTTATCATGTGGTGCATTAGCAAAACTAATTAGCTTGTGGTGCACTACTATGCCTCAAATATGGATGTTGCTGCAAAGCTACAAATTCTAAAACATGGATGCCTCTCACACTTTTGCAACCAAACAGCATAGGTCTAAACAATCAGTACAGTTTCAAGGTGGGCACGCAAGACTAGTGATAATATTTTTTTTCTAACCTTACTGTTTGCATGAACCAGGTTTTCCCCCAGAAAAGTTATTCAGCCTAGTGGCAAGCTCAGAATTTTGGACCCAGAGCGCTTGCAATTTTCCCTAAATTGTCCCGACATGAATGTGGACGGTCCAGAATTGAAAATCTTTTTTATTACATTATTATTACTTGAAACCATTTCGAGTGACCTTTTGAATACAAGTTAAGTAAATTTAAGTGCACTGTGCTGATAATACCTCGGTCATTATTAAGAAAAAAGAAAAGACAGTATTATTACTATTAGTTTTACTTAAAAAAAGGTTTTGAGGTATTCCCAGCTAGAAAAAAAGGGTGAAAAGAAGACAGTTTGCCTTGGGCCCCCAAAATCACTAAATTTGCCCCTCCCCTATATACAGCCAGAAATTGAACTCTGCATGTAGACTGATATTCACTCACTCTGGTGTGCAGAGAAATAACACAAACACTGTTCGCCTCTACACATGTAGCGGACATGAAAACTAGTAGGGTTCAGTATATTTGAGAATGCACTTGTAGGGGCGTGTTGACCTATTTAATTTGTAGTTTGTTACGTATATACAAATGAGTCTCGTGCTTGATATGCAAAATAACCATGCTGCCTCTTAGCTTGCTGAAATGCAAGTAGGAGATCATTTTTGGTGAGAGGAAAAAAAAGAAAAGGCCTGTTTATTTATAATTCAGCTTACTAACTGGTGTGTCTAAATTGGAGGAGCAAACAAGAACCTGTCATGGGGAGAGGCAACATGCAGCAAATAGGATGAGGCGCTCGGCTGTACTGTTGTTGTCTCAGTGGAGCTGCTTTGTGCTGTTGTCTCTTCCTTGTCACTGTCATCACCTTCAGTATTAGACTGTCTGAAAAAGTTGTTTACATTTTCTGTTTTTTCTCTTTGACATATCCCTAATTATTAGCCCTAATGTTTGTATGGTAGCTAATGTTGGTATCCATGGAAGTTGGAGCTTGTGACTGAACGCGCCTCACGTTGAATGCCATCGTCTTCTTTTTATGGGCGAATTGCAGCTAGACGTCACTACGCACACTGATCTCAGATGTGCTGTGTGTTCACGTTTTGACGTTTGAGCAGTTTGCTAGTTACCGTGAGCTTTCCAAACAAGCTACCCACTGTAACTGTAGTTTAAAAAAAAAAAAAAAAAGAATACATTTTTTAAAAATCCCTGACGCTTAACCTGGGGGAGGGGTCAACTTTGGCCTGGCAGCCTACCATGCTTGCAATACATTGGGAAAGACCCTGATGAAAACATAAAACTGTTTTTACACAACATTATTTTCAGCAGGTACATTAAGGCAGAGCCTCACCAACGGGGGTGTTGGTGCCTGGCAGCTGCAGTCCTCTCTCCTGGCACATCAGCTGCATCTCTGTGAACACTGACAAAGCACCGTCATAGTCACCTGCAAAAAAAATAAAAAAAATATATATATATAAATATGAAAAAAAAGAGAGATATGCACTCAAGTCAAATCAAACACATAGCTACATATCAGATGTAAACAGACAGACTGAACTCACGGGTAAGAATTTTACACGTGGCCATTTCTCCCATTGACAGCAAAGCTTCAATTGGTGTCTGTGTCTGCAGCTCAGCAGCCCTCTGGTAATGAACTATGGCCTCTCCTGGTCTGTTCATCTCCTTTTTAAACCACAGGCAGAGTTAAAATTAAAATGTTGTCTGAGTCACAGAGCAAAGACTATATATCAACTGATAAAAAAAATAGGCTTTTACGACATTTTAAAGCTATAATCCAAAGTTTTACCTTCAGTGCATTGCCAAGTTCTAAACATAAGCTGGCTGCCATCACAGGTTGGTTCATCTCAATGTACACCTGAAAGCCATTTGAGCATCAGCATTATTTTAATGTCGCTGTCAAAATGTGTTAACAAAACAGGAATGTACTGCATGATCTGTTTTGTAAAACCAAATTTTTTATGCAAAATATTAAATATAAAATTACCTACAGTATGCAAAAACTACATGTATTCCATCAAAATACACAACTTTCTCTTCCCAGATATTTTTAGAGCACAAGTGTTGCTTCATGCCCTAAAATGTCACCAGAAAAATGTACCTTGATGGCAAAACTGTAGCAGTTGAGCGCAGCCTGAAGGTGCTCGTCAAAGCCCGGAGCCTGCAGAGCCTTGTTCTCCTTCTCAGAAGAGAGAAAGAGGCGGGCAGCATCGGTTAATGCCAGAGCCTCTCCAGGAGCGTTAAAAAGAGTCTGTTCACACCTGCAGACGAGACATTCATGATGTGTAACAACAACAGATGCACCGCCAGTAAACATGTCATCAGCATGAATATAGCAGGCTTCCATGGGGCTAATTACCAACACCTGTGTTGCCCTGTGGTGGTTTATTGTATGACATGAACAACTGTGTCTTTATAATGGGATCTGACTAACTGCTTACTAAATTTTGCAGCACTCTCTTGTCACCAATCAGTGTTTATTGGAATGAAAACATAGCAGCAAGCATTCCGAACCTTTGTACCAAACATGATATGGTGTGCGTGACACAGTATTGACCAATTATTTAATTAAATGTACAGATAATGTGATAAATTCCTGATGGTTTTCAACGCCATAATTCAAAATATTCCAAAGCTCAATGGGGTGAGGGAAGTTTCCAAGTTGGCAAAATCTGAGATGTAGTGTTACCACATTATACTACGACAACAGTTTTTTTTTTTTTTTTGCACCAGGTCCCCATCAAGACTTTCACGCAAAATATCACCTAGTGCTCGACTCAAGTTTTTACATCCTTTTTATTTGTTGTTTATGATGAGGTTGTTATGAAATTTGTTTAAGCTCTAAAGTGCTATGATGATCTTTAAAACCAAAAGTTACTTTGGGCATCCTTTATGATCTGACGGTAGGACTAGGAGTACACTACATGACCTTAACTACTGGAAATTCCCCCAGTGTGTAGCCCCAGAGGTTCTGAAACTGTGGTAGGGCATAGAGCCACTGAGATACTGGTGGGGTGTAGAATAACTGAGTGGGTGGCACAGATAACCAGAGGCAAAGTATAGAGTGAAACTATGATGAATAAAGATAATAAATGTGTGGAAAAATAACAACCAAGAGAGTGCTGATGCTAATGCTGACCTGTATTTCACTAAAATTTAAGTTATTTTCACTTATTTATAAGTTGTTGTCCTCCCTGAAGGACCAGAGGTCTGGAGGTGGGTTGGCAAGACAGAGGGATTACACTTTCTGTGTGTATAAGTGTGTTTTTAACCAACTGCATTGGGCAGTTTAGGTAGAGAATGTTAAAGTTTTTATGGAAATGTTTAAGTTTTTAATCAATCAAATCACATTAGGCTGGTCAGGCAAGGAATGATAAAGTTTTTAGCCAATCATATCACGTGGGCTGGGAGCAGTTTCAAATTGTGTTGGGCAGGTGCAGCCTATTAACCCCTTTACCACGGAGGAAAAGAGGCTGGATATTGACGGGGGGAATTCATGTGGCTTTTCAGCTGCAAGCAGCTCTATAGCTCGCTCTCTTTGTCGGCTGGTTCGCTAAAACACAACGCTGGCAACACAGCTGTCACTAATCTGCTAATTAGACAAGAGAGCAGAAGATTCAACCAGATTAAACGAGAGCAGCCCCACTAAAAACAGAAAAGTCTTTCCTTTGTGTAAAAAACACAAAAAAACAAGTAAGAATAGTAAATTGTAATGGCATACCATAGGAGCTGCTAAATTTGTTTACTTCCTGTTGCCGCGAAGTGTATTTTTACCATAACCAGAGTCAAAAACAAAAGAAATTCGACTGTTGTTTGACTTCTTAAATTATGCTATGAACACTGGGATTCACCTCCACAGACTGCTGTCATATTAGACTTGCTTTTGGTACACTGTGGAGTTTTTAATTGGAGTTTGGTAGTGGCTATTGAGAAATCAATTGACTTGCGCTAGCATTAGCACTATCTTAATCGCCGCTTTCACAGGCTTTTCGTATTGCCACTTTACAAAGTCGGTGTGTGTGTGTCGACCTCTGTTTCCCCGTCATGATCAGGTGGGTCTGGGAGGAAACAGATCTCAATGGGGAAACATTCCACACAACACTAAGGGTTCTGGGGGCGAGACATATCTGGCTTTAGCCCTTGATATCAGTTTCTTATCACTTATTCTGTACTTATACTTACTTATCCCTATCCCTTTAATAAAGGCAAAGGTAATAGAAAGCGTGGTGGTAAAGAACTGTTGGCTATTTGCTGCAAAACTGTCTGAGATCAATATTAAGGATGCCTGCAGTCAAAACATTGGCTGACCATATTGTAAAACAGTGAAAATACAAACTTCAACTACAATCTGTGCAGAATTCTCCCTGAAACTGTCTTTTAGGAGGAGGAGAGTGCTTTAGGCTACCACTATTCTGGTAAAGCTTTCAACATAATTTGACTGTTGGCTTGAAGGATTTGCTCCTGCTCAGTCACATGAACCTTAATGAAGTGTGCCAGTGATGCTCTGTGATCTGGCTTGCACTTGGCAAATATGGAAACTGAGTTTTCCAATTTAATATCCTAATGTTGGACACAGTAGGGGGAGGAAAAAAAAATCCCAGTTCGTTTTAGTATAAAATCTTCTCCTGATTACAGCTAAGGGGTCAGGCTCAAACCATTTAAACAGCTGCATCCTGACAGTGAGATGCGGCAGGTCAATGTGGTGCAGAGATGTACAGAAATGTCCACTCACCGAGCCATGGCCAGGTTACAGAAAGCAGCATACTGGAGGCAGTCCTGCTGCTTCAGCTCCTTGGCTAACTGACCTGAAACACGAGTGGAAACAAGAACACCAGTGTGAGGCAAACAGAACAGAAACATTTTGATGACATGCGTTCTCTGAAACATAGTTTACGAGCACAAAAGAAGGTGACGACTGGCAGGTACTTACCAAACTGCTCACTTGCCTCCGCAACATTGGGCTTCCGGAGAAAACGTCTGACAAAGAAACACAAGCCATTCTCATATATAACAACTAACTAGTCAAAAAGTTGCTGCAATTACACTTCAGTTATATGTTTAAATGCTAAACATTATCTTTCGAATAATGCAGCACATCAGTTACCCACGGAACGTAACGTTACTTTTCATAAAATTGAAGAAAATAATTAAAATCTAAAACAATGTAGGCCTACTTAACTACACTGGAGATGAATTAGCGTTACATTACAAACAAACAAAGGTTAATTAACGTCATGTGACACTGACAGTAGTGTCAAGCTAACAGTAAGCTTAGCTTATTAGCGCTAGCTAAAACGGTAAAACTCATCTGTATCAATATCGCCACGTAACGTTACGCCAATCCTGACATTCAGCCCTCTTTCTTTTTGGATATAAGCAACTCAAAGCCTTACTTCTTCAGTTTATTTGACACCGCGCGGTATCTCGCCAGAAAATCGCCCTCAGCAGCCATGATTAATACAGAAAAGCACAACAAACCGAACCAGGAAGTCAGCTGCTCGTAGAATCGAGAACTCACAATTTTATTGGTCATCGTAATGGGGGTGGTGCTTATCATAGAAAGAAATGCCCAAATAGGGACATATGTTACATTAACAGAAAATTATGTCATATCCATATAATATAAACCGACAAAAAGAGAAAATACAGACTGACACAAAGAGAGGTGGCAGGAATAGATTTACTTTATTTCAGCTACATTTACCTCAAGTGCTGTACTTGTGTACAGTTCTGAGGTATTTATTCTAGTTTATACTTAATCATTAGTACATTTGTTTGACAGTCATATGCTTAGTTAGACAACTAGTTACTTTGAGGATTCACATGATAAAAATTCTATCATCTATAATGCATTGTTATACTGTAAATTAAACCTTTCAACAGCAAATAAAATGGTTAGAATTGGTTGCAATGCAAATGGCTACAACAAAATGAATACAATAAAATGGTGGTTACCATATGTAATACTAGCCTCCTCCAACAGTGTAATACGTTTAAACACTGATAGACCAGATGGAAATTTTCCTGCACATTAAGTAGTTCTGCTCATAATACTGGGAACAGATGACAATAACACACCAAAGCAAACCGACATCATCTCAGATAAATTCACATATGTTACAACAAGTATATTTTTGATTCAAAAATTCTCATAAACACAATCAATTGCATCCTCATGTTGGGGCTGTGTGGTTTGCACCTTCTGTGGAGGAAGCAGAAAACAGATCACTTTGTGTTTTATTATCTGCCATTGATTGCAGAAAATGTGACAAAGCACCTCAAGATCAAACTCACCCTATTTGGAGGTTTCTTTTTCTTGGGTTTAGCTTCACTTTGGTCTGGCTTTGTGTTGGCCGCTGAGCGATCCAGCACATCATAAATGGACCCAGGCCGGGCCTCTAAACTCTGAGAGAATACCTCATATCAGTTTCCAAGAAATATAAAAATGAACATATAAGAGCAGGGAAGAAGGAGGAAAAACATGACGTGGTACAGTTTTATTCAAGTGAAACGTATCTGTCTGTATTGATGAGTAGAAAAGGTGCTCACAGCATAGAAAGATGTGGACGTAGCTGTCAACACATCCACGTTGTCTTTCTCAGGCTCTCTCTCCTTTCTCTCTTCTTTTTCCTGCTTTTGTTTTTTGCCGGTGACTTGTTCTTTCTAAAAAGAGCAAAAAGACACAAACCAAAATAAAGCATATGATAATGTTCTCACAATGTTGAGTTACTTACAGCAGCTCCCTCTGGTGCCTTGTGACTCAACTTGGAATTAATAATCAAAGGGTTGACTTTTAATGATTTGCACCTAGTAATCTGAATAACAGGAAAACTTGAGCTATGAAACACATTCATGAATTAGGTAACAGTGAGTCTGTGCTGCCGAGTTCCTGTCCTCTAGATAGTGCTTGTGTCTAAGATTCCAGCCCAGTTTTCCAGTCTTGTAGTTTTATGTAGTCAGTCGAAAGCAGCACTAAGATCCAAAGGGGGTGGGACTGAAATTTGTCCTCCTGAATCAGTGTGTAAGTGAATACCCATAATAACCTTCAGGACCTTAAAAGTAGCGGTCTTAGTGTTGTTGTGAGGCCAAAATCAAGATAGAACAGCGGTCAGTTATTCACAGAGCTAAAGAAGTTACTTAGTTGCTAGTACACAACTTTCTAAATGATCTTACTTACAAGGTAGGAACCAGGAGAGTTTGATATGGGTTTGTGGTTGCTAATTGTGGGTGTATCTAGGCCAGGCATCACCAGATAGTGGACAACGGTCAGAGCATGGACCAAGTGATGATTCTGTCCGGATTCATAACCAATTTAAATGAATGAGAAAATGTAAAAATCTTCACAGAGCGTTGTTTTTTTGCAGCTACAGACTGTAGGCGCAGATATCAAGTTAGTACAGCAATCGTTTACTGTCTCTAATAGCGTCACTCAAATGAGCCAATCAAACTGAATGTTTATTTGAGGAGAGATGTGGGAATGAGAAGACATGGCTTTCTTGAAAGTAAGAAAACTTAACACAGAAAACAAAATGATTAGAAGTGAAATGAGGGACCAAAACATGTTCAGTCTTCTGGAAAACAGTGCCATATTCTTTTTGTCTCTTATGTTGTGAAACCTCGCTTAAGAGGCAATAGGACGCCATTAAGTCATTATGAAGTTCAGACCTTTGTTACTTTCTACTTACATTTTAAAAAACAGGCTCATTACTTTAGTTTGAAGTTTTTTTGCCTTTTTGGCTGTGCTCAGGACGCTTTACCAATCCAAAATGTTGTATTTGACATTCTAAGAATGAGATTTAACAATCATATAATTTACTGGTGCGTTTAGGAACAGCTCTGACAAATCCTACCGATTCTACCTTCAAATTTAGTAATCTTTGCATTATATTATTATGCCCTGAGTTTCAATTTCCTTTGCACAGAAATGTCCTGTAGAAATGTCCTTCACAGGGATTCTTTTTACTTTTATACTTTGAGTACATTTCAGATCCAGTGCTTGAATAAAGAAGTTTAATCAGTACTATTACTTTTACCAGTTTTTTTCACACAAGTATCTGTACCTCTGCCTAAGAAAAGAATGCATGTACTTTTGCCACCTCTTCTTAATTATGTAACAAACACGGAAACAGGTTGTGTCTTAATTTCTGCAAGACACAGCTTACCCAATGCCTTCTGAAGACATACACTGAGCCGACCACACTGAAGACCAGCAGCACACCAGTGACGACGCCGACGATGATGCATTCAGTGTAATCCAACTCTGTGATTTCCTTGTAGCCGTCATCTGGAAAACACAAATGGTTCGATGTTAGTCTGTGCCAGGAATGCATCACAACTGCATCGCAGACGTTTGCTGATAAATTCCTGGCCTGTCAAGCAAGAAATTCCCTGGCTGAAATATTTAAGATCCATTGACTTTTTGCTTATTTTGTGATCAACTGAGTGTCTTGCAAATATCACTTTTAGTCTACTAATTGCCTTTTACATATACAGTGGTTTCCAATGTAAGGGGCAGGACCTCCAAGTGGTCTAAAGATAAATGTGATGGGTCACGAAGTTATTAAAAGGATAACAAAAAGGTTTATTTTGTCTAACTTCTCTCATTATTTTTATTTTTCCTGTGAAATATGGGATATTTTCACCTCATTTTCTTTCTTTCTTTCTTTCTTTCTTTCTTTCTTTCTTTCTTTCTTTCTTTCTTTCTTTCTTCAACAAATCCTTGCATATGCAGCCTTCGTGCATTTTAGAAATAAAAGTTAACTAATGGCAGAGTCAGAAAAACTGTTGATGTCCATCAGCTATATTAAGATTTTCTGACATTTACAATATCTCCTACCCTGTACGTAACCATACTGTTTGCAAAATGACTTCAAAACCCGCAGAAACTGAGCCACATCCAGTGGGTTCTCACTTTAAGGCCATGAAAAGAAGTGAGGACACACTTTCTAATTAAACAAATCATCATTAATGTGATTCAAACACAAATCAAAGTCTTTTACAGAGAGTTCCGAAACTAGTAATTGTATTCATTGCCAATCTAAAGATCACACAAACAGAAATGATTAAATCTGGTTTCCTCACCGCCTTGAAAGTTCATCTTAGTTTCATTTCTCCTTCACATGTTCTTTTTTCTCATACTCACCTCTTACTAGAAGGAAATAGTACACTTCGGCTGTTTTATATCGGCAGGAATACTCTCCTGATCTCTTCAGGTTTTTCATCTCCAGACTCTGTTCAAAAGTTTTTGGCAAATCATCCGTCTCATTTAAGACGGTGTTATATATCTGCACGTGGAAAGGATCGAAGCAGGTCAAGGTGTCCCTGCTTTGGTTCGCTGGAACCTTCAACCTATATCTAATGTTGAGCTCATGGCCTGTGAAGGCCACGAAGACTGTGTTTTCCAGGATTATTTCTGTGAGGGGACACAACATGGAGATTAACATAAACGCTGAAATGATAAATTGGTAACTCAGTCAGAGGATTAACAGAACAAAATCTGTTTAATATGATTATTGAAACAGTTAGAATATTAGATTAATCATCCATATCTGTTATTAAGCAAAACCTCCTCTTGTTTCAGCTTCTCATAAGTGAGGATTTATACATTTTCACTCTCTGATCCTATAAACTTAACCTTTTTGAGTGTTGGACACATATTTTTGACATTTATAGTGAAACAATACTTAATGGAAATAAAAAAAACAACAGATTTTTGATGAAAATAATTAGCAGTCATCGTTGCTCATGGTAAAGAAATAAATATCCTCACATCTTTGGCTAAAAATAAACCAAAAGTTACATATCTGATCCATACAGTGTCATTCACTCTTAGTACAGCGTCAGGAGAAATATAATTTGGATGACTTACTTGGTGTTTCTATTCCTGAGCAAACAGAAGGGATGAAAAAGACAAATATCCCGTTCAACATGAAAGAAAGATGCAAAAGTTGTTGCACTTCCATGCTGTGATTCTGTAGGGATTTTAAGTAGCTCCTTTGCTGAGCGTGTTCTGCCTACTTACTTACTGAGCGTTTCTCAGTTTAGTTGGGCCATAAACTGCAGTTGTGGATTTCCTGTTTCTCAAAAAGCACTTCCTCAAATGGTAATATTCTGTTTTTTCTGGAAACTGACTCATTGGGGACAGAGCACTAATGAAGCCTTACAACTAACATTAAATTAACATTAGAGCCTGAGAGTAAGCCTACATCCACACGTAGGATAAGATTGCAGTCGGCCTCTAACTTGCTTTGTGTTGTGTTGTGCTGAGAGGGGCTGTTTCTTGTTGCACTATTTTCTTACGTCAGCCTCTTGATGTGAAGCCAAGTGAAGGGCAATGTTGGCTTTCCGCCACAGCGAGACAGCATCGGAGAAACAAAAGTGTGAGCCATGAGCACACACCTCGTCATGTGGCTTTTAAGAGACAGAAGACAGGAAAGACTCATGCAGGCTGGGAAAAAAATGTGGTGTGTGTTTGCATGTGTGTGTGTGTGTGTGTGCGCGTGCAAGAGAGAGGTTGGAATTCAGCTGAAGGTGACAAATTGCCTGTTGTTAATGTGAACCAGCTGTGGTGGCTTCTTTACAGCAGTAACTCTATGTTTCTCTGCTGAATCGCTCTCTGGGGCTGCCAGCAGAGGTGTTTAGATGTTGATGCGCAGCGGCTATTATTATTTAACCCCATCTGTCTGTCTGTCTGTCTGTGTTCCTTCCTCCATTCTTTATGTCTCCTTCCTTCTCTTTGCCTCTGCACTTGACTTTTTCACCATTTTCTTTTTGGTTGTGTTGGTGGCCAACTGTGACCTCAGCTCAGCCACAGCATAAAAACAGACAGAGAAAGTGAGAGCTGGACCAACATCTGGATGCCAGTCAAAAAAAGAATAATTCATTCCATTTCATATCCTGCCTGCTACGCTTCTTATCTCCGCTCTTTCCCGGTAAGTTAAGAATACAAATCCTTTACTCTATAAAACCTCTGGAAGATTGGCAGATTGATCTTTCTAATCAGATAACTTGAAATACCATGCTGCACATTGGAGATGGTGCTGAGAACCCCTCTCCATAGAGGTTATTACTGTGTTTTTACTCCATTTTATTTATTTTACAGATATAGCTCCTGGTTTCTATTCAGGAGAAAAACAAATAAACAAAAAAACCTTTTTCATCAGAAAACATATCATCAGTTCATAAACTCTATTGTACTGATATCATTTGGTCTGTAAAACAGTCCTCTAATGACTGGTTTGGTCTGACAGTTTGAAACTCAAAAATATTAATTTTGCTATTTTGTAAGACGATGACAGCAGTTGATTTTTTTTTTTTTTAAATTTATTTTACATCTGAGAGCCATCAACTATATGGCATTTTTACATGAAACCTTAACTAAATATCCATTGATATCAACATAAGTTTCAATTAATTTTGTCAGCCAACTAACTGTTGCAGCTTTTTATTAAAGTTAATTTTACTTGTTAATGCATCAACAATAATGATCAAATTGATTCTAATAATAACATTCACAGGGGCCATTGTGTTTACTGACTACTTTTACTTCTGAAAAAATACATTTTAATGCTGGTATTTATGATATTTACTTGAGTAAAACCTGTACTTAGAGTATTTTTATAAGGCATTACAGCATGCTACTTTAACATAAATCTTTATATTTGTATACTGTGTGAACACACACACACATACAGTGTTTTATACCCTAATCAAATGTTTGTATGTAAATCTTAGTATGCCAACTAAGTAAGTTTAGCTCGAAGATTAATCTAGTGGCATAAAAAGCTAAATATTTCCCTCAGAAATGCTCAGGAGTTGAATTGTAAAGAAGTATAAAGGTGAAATACTTGGTAGGCTAAAGTATATTAAAGGACAAATTCTTGCTCTCCTAAACATAAAAACCAAAGTGTGAGTATACATCTTTCTGCATTCTTTAACGTGGCAAATTATGACAAAAGTATGCGCTGAGGCTCTGAGCTGCTTTTGTGAGGGTAAAGGGCAGAAATGTGGGAAGCAGAGACAGATGAAAAAGGTCCATAACTCAAGTTTTGAAGAGACCACGGTACACTTCTCTAGAAACTCGATCCAGCAGCAGAGTGACATTACAGCCTCGGACACATATACCTGTCTGCTCCATAAAGAGCAGGGGGACAAAAACAGATTTATCTGAAAGGAGAGGATGTGCAGCACATCTGGCAGCAGTGGATGTTGCAGTAGTGTCTGTGTGCGAGTGTGTGTGTGTGTGTGTGTGTGTGTGTGTGAGAAAGAGAGAGAGAGAGAGAGAGAGAGAGAGAGAGAGAGAGAGA
>JAQLOL010000019.1:21810514-21824021 GCA_029783665.1 Naso thynnoides | reverse complement strand
TGTGTGTGTGTGTGAGATAGAGAGAGAGAGAGAGAGAGAGAGAGAGAGAGAGAGAGAGAGAGAGAGAGAGAGAGAGAGGATGATTATGATAAGACGTATTTGGGATGTGAAGTTTTTTAAAAAGTAGCTCAGCACTGGACCTGCTGCACTCGCTCCATAATTACATTACAGCTACAAGTTGAGGGTGGAGAGAGCAAAGGAGAAAATAAAAGAGAGAGGGAGAGAGAGGGGAAATAAGGAGAAAAGACGGGGGCAGTGACAGAGCGGAGAGGCGAAAGAAGCAGAAGCATCTGGTATTCAAACTACAGACCAGAGAAGGACTTCCTGCAGAGCATCATCATTTCAAATTGTGAGTATTGACTCATTTGCTCATTTTTCCAAAACAGATTTCAGCATGTGACACTTCTAGCAGTGCTCTGTTAGTTTGCAAAGTTAACAGTTATTTATTTCAGTACAAACCCAAACCACAGTCATCGTGGTGAAGGGACACTGGTTTGGGGCTTGACTGCAAAGTGTGGCTGATTTGTTTGGCCAGATGTGGAACAAGCTGCATCAGATTACTGTACAGTTATTTTTCACCCCGCCTTTGATCTGCTCCCAAATTCATATTCCCTGAAAACAGTTATAATAGCTCAACAGTGAGTCACGGTCTTATTAATGTCCGGTATGATTCACATACTTTGTCATATGGATGCAGTCCTCCTTTTTTTTCTTTCGTTGTCCTCTTCCTTGGGTTGCCTGCTGCCAACCTCCTCTCTTGTTTTTTCCACTTAAACCTGGAGTCATGGAAGTAGAGAAAAAACAGATTTAAAAACCTGAACTGTGGAAAATCTCTTCTCATATCAGAGACAAATCTCTGATAAAACAGGTTGCTTTCTTTAGGCCCTTAGGTAAATTGTTTGGCAGGTTACAACCAACCCTTTAACAAAGTTTAATATTGAAATTACAGTAAACATTCATTGATTTATAGCTTCAAAGTTCAAAGACTTGAAGATACCTTACTATCTCACTAAAAATCTGAAGAAACTTCACTTGCAGGGACAGTCACACAACGGTTTAACAATAACAGCAACAACATCAGTAGCTACATGGTTTTCTTGACGGTAGGAGTAGCAACATTTATGCAAAATAAACTTCATTGCAAATAAAAGCACAGAGAAGCAAAATTTAGCAAAAGGATCATATATGTAAATATTTTGCATGTGTGTAGCATATGCATATGTTGTATTATTTATCGAAGAAGCAATTATGTGTAAACAGCATTGTAGTAAGGTCATTATGTATACATATGTATTTTGCATCATATATTTTTTTAAAGGATCACATAAGATAATTGTAGATGAGGTAAAATAATCACATAACTGAACATTGACAGTGGCGGAAGAGGAACTGTTTTCAATGTACAAATTACGAAACAAAATGAAGTACAGAACTATTATCAACAAAACTTATAAATATTATCATAAAAGCTTTATGAACAGCTGGTTAGTTGCATAACAATGCATCATATTTCACTATTTCTACGAAGTATTTTGTATGTGAATCTGAAAAGTAACTGGAAACTACAACTGTTAAATAAATGTAGCCTAGCAGAGTAAAAGTCTAAAGCTCAGAAATTTGAAATATGCAAGATTTGCAGAAAGTTGTAGTTACATATTGTACTCAAATGTATTTTGTTGCTTTGCACCGCTGGATACAGATGTGTCTGCAAATCTGCATGCTACTGCCTCTGATGGAGGCTGTAGTTTCTTTTGTCGGTGCACATGAAGCACACATGATGCCTGTGTTTCATCACGTCTTTGATTTGTGTGTGTGTGTGTGTGTGTGTGTGTGTGTGTGTGCGTGTGTGTGTGTGGTTGTCTCTTGTGAACTAAAAGAAAAAAACTGTCAAAAAGTTTATCTCATTTTCTGTACTTTTTAATTATTTCCTTCTTCTTCTCCCTGTTTTTGTTTTGAAGAGGGGAGTGCCTGTTTGCTCATCATGGCTCCTCCCTGTCTGTTGATGGTGCTGATGGCTGTTGCCATGACGACTGGGGCCCGTTCAGCTAGCGAAGAGAATGAACTGGATTATGGATACTGGAACTACAGAGAGGGAGGTAAATCACAAGCTTCTGTTTGATCTCTCACATGTTATAGATATGAGGCCCTTTAAATCACTGAGAGACAAAAACGTTTGAAGTTGTGATTTATGAAGATAATTTATTGGTGAACTGAATGAAATGCAGCAATTCAAGAAACTCTGAGACATGATAATATAATGCATATGCTTTTCCAACCGACTGATAACAATCATGACTCATTCAGGATGTTTCGTCTGAAGCCTGATGGTGTCTTTAGTTGAGTTTAGTTTATTAGTTTATTGTGCCGTGGACAGTCCCAATTAATTAACTGCATTGAATCAAAAACAGTAAAAAGGGCAGCTTTAGCCAACATGGCTAATATCCTGCTGTAGTCCCCGGCCAGATGAAAATAGGCAACCTAGAAAACAGACAGAAAAAACAGCAACAATACATTACAGCTTGTTAAATAGAGTGTCATGTTTTGGTTTCAGCTGATAATGTGAACGTGGCCTCTGTGCGCAGCGTGACCAGAGTTTTAGACGCCTGGGGAAAACGCATCTTCAATGAGATCAAGACTTTACTGCACTCTCAGCCCAGTGCACTGCTGCCTGACTACTCCAGGTAACGTTAACACCTCTGTCACACCCTGATATATGTTCAACCATGCCATCTGAGCAGTGATAGCTTGGCTTATTCTACTCCAGTGCTTATTTAAAAACTATTATTTTTACACGACTACATACTATACGCATTCATTTTTCATATTTCCATCAAAACTATTAACCTAGTGACTTCTTGAGTTTCACAGATCCTGCTCATCATAAGTAACTTGTGTCAGTAAAATAAGCAGTCTTCAGGGTTTCATTTCCATTTACTCATCTATGCCCCATATCATCTTTTTATCTTTGACATCTTCTGCAATATTCTTGTTAGTTTTACCATTATTTAAATGGCACACACGGTGGTCATGTTTTTGCAGTAGGATTATAAATAGGGTTGATTAGTGATTTTGTTTAATTGTGCTATCTTTATTTATGACAAGCAAAGCAGAAACTGTTATTGAGGATTTCATGTCTTTTCCCTCCGTTTAATTTACTTTAATTTAATCCAGTTCAAATAGGTTAGGCCTGTTTAACTGTCCCTCATCAAGGAATTTTTGAGGCAGGCAAATAGAAACATTGAAATAAACAAACCACTTATTCACATCAATAAAACCAGGCTATCTAAAATAATAATAAAAACTATATATCTTTGCCTTGTAATAACTCTACAGTCTACCATTACAATAAGTTAGGCTACACATGATGGCAGGGTTGGGATTTTGAAAATGTAATAGGTTACAGATTACTTGTTACTAATATAATATGTGATAAGTAATGTGACTATTTCAATTACTTTATCGAAGCAACATAACTTATTACATTTGATAATTTCCAACCAATGAATTCAACTGTTAACCATTTTAAAATGATTAAACCAGGCAGTGTTAAAGGCAGACATGGGATACTGCAAATTCAAACAAGAGAACCAATCAAAAGCATCAGAATAACATCAAAGTTTACTAAACAGCCCCAACTGGAAATGGCTAAAGAAGACACTGCACATCAAAACATGCAAAGCAACAAAATGAGTAGGCTATTATTCAACATATAATCTAAGCTTCATACAGAAAATATTCAGAGTTAAACCCCTTTGTGATTATTGACATTTTCAAAAGTAGCCTATCTAGAATTTAATTACACATTCTTTCTCAGTAATTCTAACTGATTACAGCTGCATTTATTTTGTAATTAAATTACGCAATTTAACTAGGTTACATGTAGGCCTAACTAGTTACTCCCTAACACTGCATGGTGGATTGTAAACGGTTTTAAAAGAGATCCCCCCTTTTTTAGACTTGATATGCTTAAAATTAAACATGTAATAGTCTAGATCTTTTTTATATAGCCTACATTTAGGCTAAATTTCTACAAATGACTAAATATTTTCTAGGACCAAGATATATATTTTGATGAGTTGTGTAGGCCTACTTACTTCACCCTAATGATTCCAACCGTGTTTAAACCCAGAAAAATCCTGAAGTTTAGGCTACTCAAGGTAATGGTGGCCTAGATTTGTCATTAACTTCCGGGTAACACCAGTAAAAGTGATAAAGTCATCATAATGTGACTTTTTTTATGTGACTAAACTTATCCCGCATGGCTCCATCAGTACTGAGATGATTATTTCTCACTGACATGTCTGTTGTTGTTGTTGCGTGAAGCTGAGCCTCCTCTGCTTGTCCTGCAGGGTGCGCCCTATGTCCGAGTCCGTCAACGACCTGTTCAGAGAAGTGTCCCTCCTGCGCAGGCGCATCACAGAGCTCTCCCATCGCTTAGCAACCCTGGAACCGTTCCTACGTCACTACGGCTACCGGGAGAAGGGAGAGGAAAAGGATGAAGAGGCGGCGGGCGGCGGCCGGGCCCTTGCGCCTCAGAGTCTTCGAGGAGAGCTGGCGAGCCTGGCTCGGTACGGCCCGAGGTTGGCAGGCAGGGCGGGTCCGCCGAGGGGGAGCCGGGTGGTGAGGAGGAGACGGGTGAGAGTCCTCAAGGACGGGGGAGTGAAGCTGGTGCGGAGAGAGGGAGACACGCACACTGAAGGGAAGTGATGAGTGGGAAAGTTTGTGACAGGAAGAGGCTCTGCAAATATTATGTAATGTAATGTAAGAAACTGAGTTTGAAAGGGAATGCTACAGATTTCATGTATGTAAAATAACAATGTAGACACTGCTGGTCCTGTGAGATCAGCATTAATGCTTTGAGTTTGTATTAGACTTGTAAATAACTAATATCTTATAAACTATACAAACTATAAAATAATATCTAATAAACTCATGTAATTATCTTTTTTTTATTGTCCTGCTCATAATACACACAGAATCTTCCTTCATTTGGAATTAATCGATTAATAATTGATTTGTCTGCCTCCCTCATGTTTAAAACACCCTTAAAATTAGTATTTTATTTGACCTTAAAGGTTGATTGTTGATACTGGAAACAGCAGCTTGGCAAAAAGTCCTCAACATAAGGCCCAGCATGTTGTTTGGTTTGAAGCATATCCTCTCTGAGCAGGAGTTGCTCACTTCTTCTGATGACAGGTCAGTTCTTGTCACATGATTTGCTTTTTTTCCTTTTTCATTTAGTAGAATGAACAAATACGGAGATGCTTTCCCCTTTTTGTCCTAAAAAGGAAGGTGAAAACTTTGCAGTGAAACAAGTCATTATGAAATTACATTTAAAGCATGAAATGCTGTAATTTCTGTCATAGTGAGAAGAGACAAGATGAGAATGGGCTCATTTTATTGTAGTTTATTTGCTATTTCACTATTTTATTATAAGCCTGTTCTTATCAGTTTAATCATTTAACGTGTTATGTCCGATTCTCCATGTTTATATTGAAATCATTATTTAGTAGTAGTTTTCTTCTTCTTAGTTTTCTAACATGCTACATCAAAGAGGGACTATGACAGGAAAACAGTTGTGTGAGGAGCTTTTGAAAGTTAAGAAAACTAATGATGTCATCAGCATTATCATGGACTGGGCTCTGGGCTTAGCTGCGTCGTAGACTGGAGCTGTGGGCTTTGAAAGACACATTCAAATACCAGTCAGAGAGGGTCTAATGAAAGATGCTACTGAGTTGCATTGTGGGACATGTAGGATCTAGTGTTTTTTATGCTTGAGCCACACTAAAAAATAAGCATCAGCATATCTTGGCTCCTACCGCAGTCAGTTCTTTTTTTAATCTGTCCTTTGTCAGTCCCCCAACTTCATAGAAGTGCAGTGCAAAATTGCTGGACTATTCCTTTAAAAACTGTATGAAAACATTTAGTGAGAAAAAAAAAGACAGATTCTCACAACTGTTCACAAGTCCGATAAGATCATTAATTCCCAGTTCTTCATTCATCCTAAGTTTAGCCTATAATTAATATTCCTGTGGAATTTACTATCATTTTGTATTTACTTTGTCTTAAACTTCTGTTAAAAAAAGGGAACAGAGAACAAAGTCCACACTCCCTGTGCACCATATCCTGAACTACACACACTAACTGGAGGATGCTGTGTTGTTGCCACAGGGTGTCAGTGCTCGCCTGCTGCCGTAATCAGATGTAAAATTACAACTGATTCATGGAGGCTTGATCTTTTGTTTTTGCTCAGCTGAAGTCAAAGAAGGTCCTCTCAGGCCCAGCAGGGGCTGCCTATTATCTGCCGACATAATTACACAGTTTGCGTGTGCCGGTGATCGTGTGTGTTCATATCGTGGGCACAGGCATCCCAACTTTTTGCCTTCATTAAAAGTTTGCCAAGTGTTTCTACAGCAACCAGTTTCTCTCTGCTCATCGCTACATACTGCAGTATGGCATCTTCCTTTTGGTTTCATCTGCAACCTGCATTTACACTCGCCTCTTGTCAGTTCCTCTTTTGTTTCATTGATTCCCCAGCCATGTGTTTCACCCCCCCACCCCCCTTTTTTATCGTAATGTAATCTGTAGATCACCCCCCTCCCCTCCTCCATCTCTCTCCCTCTTCTTCTCTCCTCTCTACGCTGCCATGTGTGGGCGTTAAGCTCAGGCTGTACTTTCCATTTTGGTATTGTCAATGCATTGTTGCATCCAATCCAGTTAAGATGCTGTGGGGATACTGTATAAATCTCTCTCCCTACTGTCTCTCTTTCTACGCCCCCCCACCAGACTCCCTCACCCCTCCCCATCTCGGGAAAAAGAGCCAGTTGCTAGGTAACAGTTAATTGTCAAGAAGTAGTTACATGTGTTGCAATGCATCCTGAGGTTGTTGGGTTGGTGTAAGGAGCGAACAAGTAAGCAGAAAAGATGTCTGAGAGAGAGAAAAGAGTGGATTTTTGTTTTCTAAGAAGCAGGAGATAAAACTGATTGAAAGATTATTTCTACGGCCTCACCTCGTTCTGTGTCAGCATCCAGGACTGCAGATGCTAAAATTCTCTCACCAAATCTATACACACAAGGCATCCAACATGCGGGTTTCTTTAAATAACTCCTGTTGCTGGACAAGGCTTTCCGAGTGAGGAGAGAGTCTGAAGAGTGAGGGGGTGTGAGGATTTTGGGGGGCTTTGATCTCTGAGGCTCGACTCAGTTTGCATCACTTCTTCTTTCCCTCAATATCTCTCCCCTCTCCGTCAGTTTCACAATTACAGAATCCTGCTTATGAGAAGACGAGAGAGGGACAAACAAAAGGCAGTGAAGGAGCAGAAGATGACACTCAGCTGCAGCCATTATCTCAGATCCACTGATGACTTATGGGACATAATTATACGATCTGTCACATGTAGGCCTACTCGGTGCATCTGAACGTCGAATATAAACAACATGTGGAAGACGTTCTGTTGCTTGTTGCCAACCTGTGGAAATGATAAGTGGTATAAATAAATGCTTTAAGGAAAAGAAAACAGGACAATTATGTTTGAGATTTCTTGTTTTTTATTAATACGTAACACTTTTATTCCAAAGAGACAGAAGAATAATATTTCTCAGCACTTTTTTTCACATTGACTGTGTTTAATCTCATTTTAAATATTACTAAATATTCAATCAAATTTGAAATACTCTTGTCACACAAGTAATTTCTCTTCATACAAAAAATGCGAGGGCGAACTAGATTTTTGTCTTATGTACATTTTCACAATCTGTACAGCTCAGGGATGGAGTTGTTTGACCTTCTGTGGTGAAACACAAAAACAGAAGATTAGCCAGAGAGGGGGAAAAAAAAGAGACCAACTTTTAAAAGTGAAACAGATTATCTATTGTGCTTTTTCTGTGTATTGATGTATGATAGTGCTAAGTAATTTTACTTTCGAGAAAACCTTCTAAAGCTGGTATTTGACCCGATCGAAAAAAAAAATCAAAACGCATCAACAAACCTTGACTTTTTAAATGTGCACACTATCTTTGTTATAATAAATGATTGCACATATCCTGGCCTGACATCGTTACAAAAGCAATTTTGCAAGGGGACCTAAAAATCAAAGGTTTATCCCAAATAGATCTATTCTCTGCCGTTTTGTACAGTTTTTTATCAAAAGTCCATGAGTGTGAGGTAAAGTATTTACATACAGTTTTATAATACATGTACAATAAACAGATCTCTCTCTCTCACACACACACACACACACACACACACACACACACACACACACTTTGTCTCTCTTCCATATGAGCACACACAGAGGTAATCAAGCAAATGTCTTCAGGCACAAACAATAACAGAAAAAAAACATACTGAGATATTCAAAGGAAAAAAATAGGAAAAGTAGTAGAGATGAAGAAGGCTTCTTCAGTGACAATGAATGTATTAACCAAGACCTCAACCTTTTTGAAAAGCATTTACACAAACTATCAAGAAAATGTATCTTTTTATAACATTAACAATAAAAATAGCTTTTCTATCCTAGTTAATTTTTTATTCAATTTAGCCATAATTATTTAAGTGTAACTAAAATTTTGACGGTTAGATTGGTGTCTGTCTCTTGCACAAACAAGCACACGCACGCACACACACCTACAGTACTACATGGATCATCAGTACCAATGAAGTTGATAAAATTCCAAATATTGTTTTAAAACACCCATTTTCTTCTGGGCTTAAAGTTAAGATTAAAAAACAGAAGTAAAGAAAAAGTGTTTACATGCAAGTCCTTACAAACACTGGAAACCCCCTGGTATCATACATACTGACTTGTCCAACAAGTGAAGGAAAGCCGTCCAAATTTTGTGATGTACAACAAACTAAATACTGGACCCATTCAGTCAGATTGTGCTTCAATATTAAAATCTAGTTGGTCAAAAAGTCAGGTTTAAGTGACAATAAATAACTGGGAATGAAAAGTAGTTGTCTTGAATTTTAATGATATTTTAAAGCGATACTTTATTGCAAAATTCTGTTCAGTGCATCAATTACTCACCTTTAGATGTCTTGAAACAAAGATTTTTTTTTCCTTCCAGTGTTCTTTCACTCACATTTGCTACTTTTGCTGGCAGCAATGGAGGTAAAATGTCAAAACATCAAAACTGTCTGAAAACATTCATCCAAAACTCTTAACAGCTTTGTGTGGTATTAACCGATTCTTCTTTATCCCGTTGTAGGCTCAATACTTCCAAAACGTTTTTATTTTAACTAAAAAGCAACTAAATCCAACACATCCGATCAAATGTTTTGAGTGTAACAGTTATTCTAAACATTGGTGGACTCTGGTTTGAATAAATATGGTTCTACCAAAACCTGCAGGAACTCCTCTCTCTCTCTGCACCAGTCATTTTTGTTCGCTGCCAAGCTTAGTTTTTTCTTTTTGTTGTTGTTGTTTTTTAGAAAAGAAAATAAGGATTAGCAAACAAAAAGGGCTGGTGCAGACAGAGGAGGAGGCATATTTTCCTGAGCCAGAGTTCACCAATGTTTAGAATAACCGAAACACGCGATTCAAAACACTGGATCAGATGTGTTGGATTTAGAAGCTTTTTAGCCAAAATAAAAATGTTTTTGGAAGTATTGAACCTGCAACATGATGAAGACTTGGATCATACAACACAGAGCTGTTGAGAGTTTTGGATGGACGTTTATAGATAATTTGGATGTTTTGAAGCTTTACCTCTACTGACTGCCAGCAAAAGCAACAAAAGTGATGGCTTGCATTGCAAAACCTGTTTACCGTGGAGGATGCTGGAAGGTAAAAAATATATTCTTCATTTCAAGACATCTGAGGGTGAGTAACTGATACACAAAACAAAATTGTGTGGTTAAGTATCACTTTAATGATAGAGAGGGCTTTAGGTTAAACAACTTCTAAGTTTGTCTTTGTTGTATCTTAAGTCTTGTCTAATGTTAATAAGATGCCTGTTGATAAAAATAAGTACGAGTCGACCAGCAACAAAGTCGATGCTTTTTTGATAAATGTACCTGCTTTTATGGCACTGTTTGCTTCCTCCTGCTCTCCTCTTTAAGTCTTTTTTTTCCTCACATGTCTGCAGCTGACACAATCCACACAGGACCTTGTACTTTAGGGCAAATTCTTCCCTTCATCAAAATCTCAGCATGTGAAAGATATTATGGTCCAGTGGAGGGAGAAATCAAGGTTACAGCACATGCTGAAATTATTTTTTATGTTCTGTTTGGTGAAAAATGTGAGCTTTAGCAACATGGTGGTAGAAATGAAGACTGAGTTCACACAGTGATACTTATGTTCGCCTGGTTCCCTTAACTATAAGAAAAGTGCCTAAAGAAAAAGTTTGACATATAATGTTAGAGATAGTTGAGAAGATTGATACCACACTCATACATGTTCAGTACTGGTTAGCTTTGCTTAGCATAAGGATTGAAGACAAGTACAAACTGCTAGCATGTCAAAGGAAAACAAAATAAAACAAAATCTGCTCACTTTAAAGCTTAGAGTAACACATATTTCATTTTAAACTGGACAGTAACTATAATTTGTAATAATTTGAGTGTGCGGTCGTTTTTGTATGAATCAAACAAGATCTAACCCCTAATTTCCACCAGAATCAGCTCTGCTGACGCAACGCACACGCATCTGCAGAGCTGATTCATTTCAATTGTAGTCATTGTGTGTGCTTCCACTGGCTGCGCTGCGTTCCGACTCCGTCACAGCTCCAGCGATCCGGAGACCTCAGCAGCAGATACACAGGACCTCTATTTTTGCCAGATGACGCAGCACAACTGCGACATTTCCGCACAGTGCAGATCATGCGGCTCAGGTACACGGATACAGAAATAAAACTAAACACTGGTTGATTTTAAAAAAAAAACCAACTCTGTGTTGCCGGCAGATCATATTTCACTGTACCACACTAACAAAACATCATAATGGTTGGAACCAGGCCTGAAGTCAACAGATCAGAAGTTTTCAGAGACTGTGGTCATGTAATATTTTAATTACTGCGAAATCTCATGGTCTTGTGACACAAGCTGTTTGCCGTGCTGTGCTTTACAACACAGCCGATGGATGTTGACGGACAGCGGAGCACACAGAGGACACGCAACGCAGCTGTTCCGCAGGGCACATACATCCAGTGGAATTCCGAGGTTACATATAATGTTTTAATCAGTGAGCTTTAGAGATGCTGGAAGGAGGATTTCATAAGTTTTAGACAGAGCCAGGCTAGCTGTTACCACTGTTCCCAGTCGCGATGTCAATCTAAACTAAGCTGAGCTAACTGGCTGTTGGAGTCATATGTACTGTGCAGACATGCAAGTGGTATCAATCATCACATCTAACTCTACCAAAAAATCAAACAACATTTTTTCCCTCAAAAATGTCAAGCTATTTCTTTAAATCACAGGAGAAGAATGTTCAGTAGGCTAGCTGTACATATGTTGTAAACATTTTTTGTACTATTACCTGTAACCCATTTTTCAGCTGGAAACAGTTTAATTAAATCAAACAATATGCTATGAATGTGAAAGTTGGGTCAGCTATGGTTAAGTAACTCCCACATAGTGTGATTATTGGACTGTACTAGCGTGGTTGAAATTATGAGCCTGCTGTGGTGCTGAACACCAGCAGAGGGAATATGTTCAACACTTGCTCTCCTCCCATCATTCAAATATAACTATCTAATACAGCAGGCAGGGCTTATCCCCGTAATCATGAAATAATTAATGTACCAGGCTGCTCATCCCAGTGATGGAGGTCTCACTCTAAGGGTCCATTATGTCCCTGTCCTGAACAGCAGAACTGTCACGGCCAATTGAGTCAGACCCAATGAAACCCAACGAGCGAAACAAGTGGACATTAAGTGTGATTTACATGTGTTTAATGGAGGGTTGGCTACTTGGACATACACTATGCAAAAAGAAAGAGTGGGTTTTGTTGAGGTGATAAGTGATAAAGCTTGCTGAGCTTCTTTGTAAAAGATTTAAAGGAAATCGACTTGCAGTTAGACTAATTAAGAAGTAAATAGTGAAAGAAGAAGCTTCTAAATTTCGTGTTTCTCACATACAGCAGCACAGAAAAAGGGAGGGAAACAGGAATGTTAACTTATCATGGCACTGTGGTTTTAACCCTTGTAATCCTGCTATTAGCTCCTCTTATTGTTTAGGATCTATGTAGGAATTTAAGCTTTCTCTACTGCTGCAATTTACTTGTTTTGCTTTACATTATGTAGTTTAATGTTCAAAAGACTCTTATGCTGATGAATCTCTCACAAAGACTTTTTAAGGTGTAGTTGACTTAGATGAATTGACTAATTGTTTGCAGGTGGATCTGTCTATCAACAAAACAGATCATATATGTGTAGAAAATCAGTATTAATCCTTTAAGGCACATCCAGCTCAAAATGTGAGACCCATTTGGTACTGCCAAGCAGAAAAACGAGAGGAAACGGCAAATCAGTATGATGATGTTGATTCTGCAGCCGGAAAAAAGACCCTTTTTGCAAATTTACGAGTACATAAAATGTACTCTGCAAGTCATGCCTTCCACATACACTTCACAGCACTCAAAAGTAAGAAAAGTATAAAAGAATCAAACATGAAGAATTAATAGCAAAGAAGAGTCCAAATTACAGGAGTGCCAAAAATATCCGTACTGACTGGTCTACCAGTCTCCTGTAATGTTGGTAAGCTAAGAAAGAATTAACATCGTACATTTATGTAACATGAACTACTTAAATAAATAAAACTTAAAAACAATCCAAACCGATCATCATTAAACACTGGAATAATAATCAATAATATCAACATTATCAATACAATTATTATTAGTTTACCCTGTTACTTCAACAGAAGTGTTGATTTTCATTCATGATTGTATTTCCGTTGTTCAGCAAAATGTTTGTTTTGGTGTTAAAGAATTGCAGGAGGGAGGGAAAGACAATGAGCATGTGAAGAGAGCAGAGACTGGAGATTTTATTTCACTTTTTCCCCCTTCTTCTCTCCCTTCATCCCTCCCTCCCTCTCTATCTCTCTTTGAGCATTGAAGCAGCACCAGAATCCTCTGTTCCCATTAAAAACTCGTCCCCCGCTGGACTTCACCACCGCTTAGCCTGCAGTGGCCTCTGTGCATCGTCCAAATTATTTCCATTTAGTGGAGTGAGAACAACACACACAGTATCATGCCTCCTTATTCTCTTCACAACGAGAGGTCATCAGCCCTGTGCTGTTTCTCTTTTTTGCTCTGTATGTTTCTGTCCTTCTTCCTCTTTTCTTCACCCACTTCATCTTCTCTCTCTTCACCCTCAGACGTCTGACTCAATGCTGGAGAGCTTTTCATAAACGTGTCCATTGCTGGCACCATTGAAAGGTCTTTGTCCCTGCCCCAAACCTAGCGTGTCCCTGCTCCCAGACAGTAGCTTACTGGACACGTGATGGTTCCCCATGGGCCCCCCCCCCCCACCCCGGCACAGCCCGGTGGGTAACCGGGGGGGCCCC
>JAQLOL010000019.1:21778991-21790593 GCA_029783665.1 Naso thynnoides | reverse complement strand
CCTAAGTGTGTGTGTGTGCGCACGAGCGCGCGCATGTGTGTGTATGCATATATGTGTGTGTGTGTGTGTGTGTGTGTGTGTGTGTGTGTGCGTGCACAATCCTCTCACCTCGCCCGTCTGCTAAACAGCGATTGTAACCCACCGGGCTGAAGTACTCAAACACAAACACAGCCACGGCCGAAACGATCAGCAACATCACAAACATCATCACCCAGACGTCAGCACTGAAGGGCTCTAAACACAGAGAGGGAGACGGGGGAGTGGGTGAGAGAGAGGGAGTGGGAAGGAGGAGGAGGAAAGAAGAGGGAGGGAGAGTTTTTGGAAGAATACATAAAGGCAACATTCATTAAACCAATTACAGGAAATGCTTAGATCAACCCCTGGTATCAACATGATTATTTGTATTCAGGTGCTATGTGTTGCGTGCTCTTTGTTGCACATTGATGGATTTATGTCAATATGTGTGAACAATAACAAGCACCCCTCAAAAGGGAAACTGAGAGGAAGGCAGGTAGGTGTGAATGGACAGATGTACTCATTGAAATGGGCACATTTTCTACCACTAACACGCAGCTTTGCAGTTTTCACACACGGAGCTGACTGTGACAAACACCACAGCACTGCAGTTGACAAAACAAGATCAATTCAGGAGTCTGCTTTGTAGCTTTTGATTGTATCACACGACCTTCATCAGCTAACGGAGTTGCTCAGTTTTCATTCGTCTGAGCATCTTACAGATAATACTATCAGTTCCAACTTCTGATACTATTTCTGAAGTATTTTCCAGGGAAAAGCAATTCAATGCATCTACATTTACCTCATTTTGTCAATAACCTACTTATACCTCTGTGCATTTATTATATGCTGTGATGTGTACACTATAGGCTCTATTTTCGTACTGGCGCAAAGCTGGTCTTAGTGCAGGTCCAGGCATATTGGTAATTTGGTACAACACAAGTGGCTTTTTCCCACATTTGTGCTAAGTTACTATTTTGAACCCTGAGGCGCCAATTGGGGGGAGCAACAAGTTGAAGTAAACCTGTGCTGGTGCCTCCGCCAGCCAAAACCAGGAAACATGAACAAACTTATCCAAAACCCTACAGGCAGGTTTGGTCGATGTCCTGCATTTCATCTCACTTACATACATAATTAAAACAATCATTATTTCTGTTAGTGAGAATGCAATCTTCTATTTAAGTTAATTACATAAAATACTAATATGACTCTTGTCTATTGAATTAGATGTGAATCAGGCAGTTGAGGCGCGTCATGAAGCAGCAGCTGCTCCGCTAATTGAATGTGGACACCAAGGATATAAGGCAGGAGCTGACATACAAGTACCTATATTGAAAAAGATAGGAGTTAATATCCTTTTTTAAGGTTAAGAATGATCCATTTAAACAGTCATTTTGGTTTATTTCTCATGTTCAAAAAGACTTTTCACCTGTTTCTGTTGTTTCTCTAGTCTATATCAAGCAACTTGGGTTTACTACAAATACAGTGTACCTAAATTGAAAATACATGAGACAAAGATGTAACAATTCAAAAATCTTCTTGTTTAGTCATCTACCCAGCCGTGCAAGGCTACGAAATGTGATACTGCCATCATTCAAGGCACGACAGCTTAGGCCATTTAATTAATAACTGGAAAGTAAATATTCACACTCAAAGCCCCTGATGCAATTTATTTATTAACACCACAACATCAGTGACGTTACAAGCACATTGCTCATTGCTCTGTTGTTATAAATAAATGTGATTACAAGCCTGAACTTAACAGACTGAAGAATGTCAGTGTTCTCCTGCGTAAAGTTTGGCTGGCACCTGTCTGCTCCTTCCTGAGTCGAAATTAACATAACAGTGCAGCGGTCTTAAATGGAATGAGAGGAGCTGATCTGATTGACCATGAGTGAAATCAGCTGCGATACACTTTCTGCTCCTAGTTTACTACAGCACCATAGATGTACCTGCGTTTATGTTCATCAAATTACTAAAAAAGTTTGTCACACCTATTTGCATCCAGACTAATGGAAATAAAGCCCCCAGTGTGTGTGTGTGTTGTGTGTGTTGTGTGTGTGTGTGTGTGTGTGTGTGTGTGTGTGTGTGAACATATGTATGTTTGTACGTTTGCCCACCAAGAAAGGCGGAGGGGGAGACGGTGCCGTTGCTACGAGAGACCATGACACTGATTCCAGTCTCTATAAAGGGCACAGAGAAGTCGATGACCTCTGACCTCTCCTCGTTGATAGTAAGCGAGCCCACCGCCATGTGGGCATTCTTCAGCACCACCTGAGGGGTCAGACACGGACAGACAGAGACAGACAGCAGGGAAACATGAAAGGTCAGTGGGTGTGTGGTGCTGAATATTTACAGGAATTTAGGGAAAGAAGCCCAATGGGAACAGTAACTCAGCTCATGCATAAGCCACCACTGTGTCAGGTATTTAACATGTTACTGTGACAAAACAGAGGACAAGAGGATGATTCCTACACTGGGTCAGCCTCCCTCTGAGTGAGTTCAGATATATTTAGCCCAAAGAGAAAAAAAAGGAGCATTAAAGACTGTGTTAACAAGGGATATGTATGCCAGATTGCACAGAAATCCTACACATGTTTTTTTGTTGTTGTTGTTGTTTGTTACGTTACTTCATAGAGGCTCTTTCCACTCTCTCACTCACTCTTTCTGTTTTCTGCATCTATTGGCCTGTTTCCCTCATTCAAATTAAAACATTAGCTGCTTGCTTAGGCATTGAAGGACATGGACTAATGCATCCATGCGTGTAGAACTGAACATTTGCATAGCCTTGCCTTTATATAGATGTATGTATATTTCATACTGAAAAAAATGTAATTTTACATGATCTCGCACATCTTAACTCACCTACAGTATGTTCTCCAGATAGTAATTCAGTTCCTTGTTCAATTCCATAATCAATTCCATTATTGATTTGTGAGGGCTGCATTGTGCTTGATGTCTAACGTGTCGTGCGTGGAGGAGAGAAGTGGGTCTTTCCCAGCGGCTGCCGTCTCCCGCTCTTCTTCTCTCTTCCAATTGTTTTCTATTTCTCTGTCTTTTTTTCAGTCTCTGATCAGGAGCCACATCGTCCCCCTCTTGAGGTTTTTGCAGAGCCGATCACAGCTCCCCCTCAGGCCAGGTTGAGGGGGATAAAGCGCTCGACTTCTCACAGAGACAATGAGAAACTAACAGAGAGACATTCAGACTAAATAATTTGTGCTGTCATAAAGATACATTTCTATGGGCATCAAAGCGCTCTGCTTGCTTGCAGTAGTGTTAGTACTGGTAATAGATTACTCCGCACTTGCTTGTTTAACTATTTTTTACATTTTGAATGGCTATTTAGAAATTTAGAAAAGTGAACTACAGACTGTTTGAGCAGCAAAAATGATAAGCAATGGAGATGAATAAAAAATAAGCATGTGTGCTTTAAATAATTAAAGAAAGTAAAAAATACTAATTCATAACTTTTGGTTTTGTCCCTGTATTTAATCAATGCTGGTTTGTTCTCACATGATGTTTGGTGGGTTTATGGGTGGCACAGGCCACCCCTGTATTCTGATTAGCAACACCAGCTGCCACCTAATTTAAATGGTTCTGTCAGTATGCTCAGTCTGTAATCTTACAGTCAGTGGCAGGCAAGTTTTACATGTTTAAATGTATGTTTGGAGTAAAGGTGCAATTCAATTTGAAACCTGAGAGGCAGTAAAAGCACATTTTAAGTTTCGTAACATAAATATTTTGCTACATATGTTATATATGATTTTGCTGGTTCCTTTTTTTGTTAAGTGAGCTAGGCTTATTTATTTTATTATGTTGGCACTTATTACTGTGATTGTTTTTTTAAATGTGCTGTTTTTATTCGTTTGTATTATGCCCATCTTTTTAACATACAATATGTTAAAGGAATCAAAGATGGAAGTTTTATATTACATTTGTATGATTGCACTCTGTGTTTTAATTGGTAGTTCTATTTATCTTTTAAGTTGAACTTTAAACACGGCAATGTTTGTAATTAAAGTGATATGTCCCCACAAAATTCTATTTTATATATCAATTGCTCACCTTTAGATATCTTGAATTGAAGAATATTTTTTTCTAACTTACAGTGTTCCCCCACAGTAAACAGATGATTTCAAAAATAAGTTTCCCTTTTGCTGGCAGTCTATGTAGGAACACTCAAAACATTCTAAAAACTTCCATCCAAACCTCTGAACAAAAGTCTTCTTTATTTTGTCGTGGGCTCAGTACTTCCTAAACATTTTTATTTGACTGAAAAGCTACTACATCCAACAGATCTGATCCAATGTTTCGTGTTGCATATTACGCTTATTCTAAACATCGGTGAACTCTGCCTTGAATAAATATGGTTCCACAAAAAACTGCAGAAAGTCCTCTCTCTCTGCACCAGCCACTTTTGTTCGCTTACAAATTTGGGAGAATTTTTTAGTATTTTTGTAGTTATTAGTTGTGTATTAAGTGAAAGAAAATGGCTATTGCAGGGTGAAAAGTGGGCATGGGTAGTGGAGACAAAAATGGCATTTTGATACTTGTATTTGCATGCACACACATTTTGGTACTTCAGGCCACTATACTATGACGAATGACATAACCAAATCCCACATGCCACCCCTGTATAAGTCAGCGTCCCACTTGGTCCACCCCAGTTAAAAATGCCTGGACACACCACTGGTTTGCCCACTTGTTAGCTCCCCAATATTCCCTGAAATTGGTCAGAGTTTGAGGATTAACCACATCAATGATGTGGCATTTATACTTGTACTCTCATGGAGAATTCTCAAATTGGTCCAATTTCTTCAAGAATTTTGCCAAGTACCAGAGTGACAAGGTTGAGAGGCACTGCCTTGAATAAATACTACAAGTGAGAGAGAGATTGGTACCCGAATTCTCAGTTCTGCTTGCAACTTTTCTCACTTTAAAAAAAAATCACAGATGTTAGATTTGGTCCTTGCCATATAAAGCAGATATTTATTTTGCTGTTATTTTTATTAGTGTTATTATAAATACAGCTGCATGTCTTCAGAGAGGCATGCTGAATATATTAGGCTTTTAAAAAAAATACCTACTGGTTGCAGATACTGTATACCACCAGGGACACACCACCTACAGTCATAGTTAATGAACACTGAATATACCAGTGTACTATACCAGTCTTGTAGGAGCCCACTAAACCAAATTTAATAAATAAAAATATAGGCTACTGCTGTTTTAGTAATGCCTATATATCCAGGTCTCTAGTGTTCTGCAAGCCGTGAAATCAATGATTAGCTGATGTGCCAGCAGGTCTGTACAAAATTGGCCCAACTGCTGTTCTGGATGTTGTTATGATTTTTTTTAATGTTTTATATTAATTTTTTTTTAGGCATTTCTTTTCCAGGGAGGGAGGGAGAAGGAAAGAGGATGACATGCAGAAAAGGGTCTGATATAAAATGGGACCGAGGCTGCTGCACTAAGGACGCAGCGATGACACACTGTGAGTGCTCAACCAGTTGAGCTACCGAGGCGCCACATCCTGCGTATTTTAAAGCTGTTTGACACTGACGCAAAGCTGCTGCTTCTTTTTAGTGCTAGGTTTTTGAGATAGGGATCCACCTTTTTTCTTTTATACAAACTTCCATGTACCTAAATTAAAAGCATCATCAACTAGTGATTAGTGAAACAAACCATCGGTTGTAACATGTGGAATAAATGGACCGATTGTGTTTACGTGTATAAAAGAGAGAAAACTCCTCACCTCTCCAACCATGCCGTTCCACGTCCCATTAACCTTCTTCCCATGTTTGCCGTTTGTGACCAGGTAGAGGTCGTAAGTAAACTTGACTGTCTTGGCGATCTTCTTCAGGATGTCGATACAGAAACCCTTGCAGCAGCGCTTGATGTAAATGCCTGAATCACCTGTCTGATTGCTGGTAAGTGGTGCAGAGAGACAGAAGGGGGAGATGAGGTAAAAACGGAGCAACGGGAGAAAATCATTTTTTGGCAATATGAGATTGACATTTATGAGCGTTTGAGCTTCAGGTACATAAAACTAGCCAATTCAAAGGAGAAGGGCCAGCAACAGGGATTAAATGAAGATCAACCAGGTGCCACATCATAACATGGAGGTTTTTATTCCAACCAAACACTTGAGCAGGTTGCTTCACTGATTGGCACACACTAAAAATAGAGGACACCATGAATTCGCTCAGTGAAACCACTGGAGGTCAGATGTGCTGCATAAATGTGGATTGACTGAAAATTCGCTTCATAATTAATGAACCATCACCTTTAAACATTTATTGGTTGCAGCTTTGAAATATAAGTTTATGCTGCTGTTCTGTGTCTTAAATTAAAGTTGACTTGATTTATCTTTGTCACTCGGCATTTGGCTGGACAAAAACATAATCTTGGGCACTGACAAGAGCAAATGATTAATCCTGAAAATAATCTGCAGATTAACTGATAATGATGCACTGTATGCCACGGAATAATGTGAACAATGAGGTTTATCTAACTGGCACTGAGTCTGCGTCCACATATTTCTGTTTTTGTGCATACAAGGATGAATCCACACAGCTCTGTGCTTCTGCCTCATAGAGCATTTTTTGCTGGGGAAATTCTGCATATTCTCTTTGGCATAGTGCTGCCTATCCCTGAAATGCCGTATGTGAGGATATCTTTGAAGGAAGAGACAGACAGACAAGCAGAGAGAAGACGAAGAAGAGAATAGGAGAAAGACCATAGGGTGAAAGATCAGTCAATAAAAAAACCACTGAGCCAGAAGATGTAGGACACCCTCAGGAGATTTCAGGTAGGCCACTGATAGAAAAGGAGGCCATTGAAGAAAATTCATTATCACACACCAAGGAGAGGTGAATAGCAAAGGGGGTTGGGGTGAAGAGGCAGGGGAGAAAGGGAAACAGTGACAGAAAAAACAAGACAATGATTTAGTTAGCAGTACTGAAGCAAGAGAAAGAAAACAGAAGACACTGGGAAATTGTAAAAGGATGAAGATGAGTTAAAATCCTGTGAGGAAAGAGTGGGAGAATCACTTAAGTTTGCTGCAGAGCGGAAAACTCACAAAGAAGCCAAAGGAAAAATTCAGGGGAAAATGTACAATAATTCACGAGTTTGAGGATTCCTCGAAACACGCATGTTTCATTATATCATTGATTCTTTTTTTTCCTTATTTTTTTTCCTGGTGGCGCAATCTTCTTCATATTCTGCCAAGCCACACTAAAAGCTGTTGACATTTATGTTTTTCTATAACAACCAGTGATTTGTTTAGTGTGACAAATGACTTTACATGCATACCGTAATAAAATTAAATAATACATTAATTTTCCATATTGATGTATAAATCAATATAAGAATGAAAGTTCTGTCTTTAACACTACACCCTTGACTACATATTCCTCCTGGATTCACACAGTAAAAGAAATCACATTTTATTTTTTACTTCTCAGAGACAAAAGTGATGAAAGGAAAACCTTAAACAAAATATGTATGTTTTACTTAGCCTATTTCAAAATCTAACTTTCTTTTCTCACCTAAGTTTAAGTTGTTTGCGGCACGGCACAGTGTTCCTCATGCATGTACCGCTGAGCGGGTCCACATCCTCCACAATGACAAACGGCGCCTCCTCCAGAGTCACGATGGACAGGTGGTCGTCTCGCTCCTCCGCTCCCGAGTACAGCTCGAAGCGGGGCCACACGTGGTACCTCATCGTCAAAGAGCCTCTCTCCCACTTACCAACCTGCATGAGTGAGTGGGAGGAGGGCTGTGTGATATACAAGCTCCTGTAACAGCTACTTCAAGTGGCAGGGGAAAATGACAGATCACAGAGGGTAAAAAATACAAAAATACAGGAAAAAATGCCAAAGACTGATAAGAGGAAGAGAGGGAGGGAGAAACAGGATGCAGAAAAGAAGAAGGGGATGAAAGTGGAAAAGGAGAATTACAAAGGAAGAGATATTCACCCTGTCCCATTGTCTATCCTTGTCGAGAAGAATGATGACCAGTTTGGGGAACATCTGGTGACCTTCTTCACTAAATGACAGGTTTCGCCCTTCAAATGTCACATTCATAAGGTACCTGAAAATGATAGTTCAAGCTTGAGTTAGAAATATCAATATCTGCTTGCAAAGTTTAGATTTTCAACATTACTTCTTACATACAACTGGATATAGATTAAATAATTTACAGATTATTCATTTATTTAGATTAAATTATGTTTTTTATTTATTTAAATTAAATTATGTTTTTGGCGACTGCTAAGTACTCCAACTTTTTGTTCACCAGCTAGTCACTGATTGTTTTTAAAGCTTTTCTGCTAAAAGCTGCAGCTGGACAAACTTTGACACTGAAGCAAACAATAAAGTTTTGGCACCGTTGAACAAAAGCAATGAGCTAAAAGAGGACCTGAGTGAAAAGGATCTATGTGTTTATTATAGAAACACCGTTGACATGAAAGATGACACACTGATTAATGCAGCTTTAGGGTTGTGACACAACATAGCAGGAGTACCAGCAGCACTATATCACAGTGAGGCTGATAACTATTCATAGTTTAAAAAAGTGGGCAAAAGCTCTCACATAAAATCAGGGATTTCATTAATGTTCTCAAAAATGTCTTGAACATTGAAATATTGAGCCAAAACATTTCAATCACAAAGCGTACAATCCTGGTGTTTGTAATGACTCAGTGCTGTCAAGTATTCTGTTCAAGAACTTGGCAGTGAAATACTAGTCGTGTTCCTTGTGAAATGTGTTGGTACGTGGTTTAGAAAATGGCTGCAAAATATCAGATGCCCAATGGTTTCAAAGTATAGTATTGAGATACATTTGCTTTGATTGTGCACTTGATACATTATTGTGTGTTAATCATATGTGTACCTTTAAAACCTTTATACATTTAAAATATACATACATACACAGGTAAATACATACAAAACTTACCTAAATTTACTTGCTTGGTTGATTTGTGATTTGGTGAGTGTTTTTTAATAAAAGCAATAAGCCCTGCGAGGCCATGGTTTACAGCAATTTTAGGACAGTGGAGTAGCACTGTTTAAACCCCCATAGCTGTTCTAAAATCACTGTAAATCACAGCCTCGCGGGGCTTATTGTGTTTGTAAAACGATTACTACTTATTCCTTGCAAGGTTTCATAAAACAAACACACCACAACAAATTATGCAGTAATTAGCTGATAACAAATAATCATTCTTCCACTGAACAATGCAGTTAGCCAAATGAGTGTCTAGCAACACAGACGCAGCACATCTAGTCTAGATGCAGCAACACAGACCTACAGCCTGCTTAAAGATGGCATGATTAGTAACATTTATCTGGGGTGATTACCACTTATCTGGATATTGCCATTAACTGTGCAATTGCTAATGTAGGTTAGTGCTAGTTAGGCTAGCCTACATTATAGCCTTTCTCCCGCTGCGCTGTAGAGCGGAAGTTTTAACCCTGATCATGGCCAGCACTATTTTTTTGTTTTGAGAGGAATTTCAAGCACATGTGGACCAAACTACCCCTGTTATAAACTACAGAATATTAGATAAAAGGAAAGTTCCAACAAGACAGACACAATCTAAACAGTTCAGAATAAAAGATTTAGGGTCATTTTTTGACATCCCCTCAACGTCAGTTACAGACATTGAGAGGATAGCTGTTCAGAATGAAAGTTTAGACAACATAATTCAGATTCTTTAGATTCAGCTTCTTTAATGACCACACAACCAGGCTGGTGGAATTCATTTTCAGCACAGCTTTTACACAGCTGGTTCCAACTTTCTTTAGCTCTCAGACATCCTACAGACAGAAGCTCAAATTGAAAGTTTCTTTCACAAGTTTTTTTTGCACTTATTTTAGACTTCTGCACCCCATTTATCCCGACACCAAGTCAGTTTGTTTACATGATGTTAGAGAAATTCAATTTAGTCCAATGAAAAGTTTTTAAAAGTTTTAAAATACAAACATGTCAGTTCAACTGAAATTGTACTGAGTCAAATATCTCAAAGTTGGACTAACACATCTAGATAATGCAGTTGAAATCAATTTACTGCTTTGTGTAGATGCTTCAGTCAGACCTGAAGTGGCCTAAGCATTCTGTGCATGCTCCTAGTCACCACGCAGGGCTCAACAGCATAAATCCATACAATAAAGTCAAGAGGGACCCCAGTCAAGAATGGCAGGATCCTCAGAGATACCACGGCCTGAAGCATCTCCCACCAGTGATAGTCCTTGGTGAAAACAGGTGCTACATTCACTACCAGGATAAGCCCAAGCTCTGCCACAAGTGTAGTGAGCATTGGCACCCAGAGGCTTGCAAGAAGGTGATGTGCAGCAAGTGTAAAGAGACTGGGCACTCCTTTGAGGAATGTTCCAATGGCAGAAAGTTTCATCTCTATGGAGGGACTGCCCAAAATCTTTTGCCTAGAAACTAAAGAGCAAGAAAAGACAGAAAAAGCAAACTGAAAATGAAAACAAAAAGACATCCAAGAGGTTCTCTAACTAAACGTTTAAATAACCTGTACTGCACGTCCATAGACGTCCAAAACAGGTCTGAGTCAGATGTTCAGATACTAACCCTGTTTTGAAGTTCAAATATTTCAATATTTAACCTTTACTTCACATCCACAGACATCCAATACAGGTCCCAGTTGTAAGTTCAGGTACTGAACTTGTTCTGGACATCCATAAATGTCCAAGAGGGTCTATAACTAGACATTCATATACTTAACCTATATTGGACATCCGCAGACATCCACAACAGGTCCGACTTGGACTCAAATACTGAACCTTTTTTGGATGTCAGTAGATGTCCAAAAGGTTCTTTAATTAGTCGTTCAAATATTTGGCCTTTAACGCACGTCCACATACAGCCGAAACAGGTCCAACTTGGAAGTTTAGATAATGAACCTCTTTTGGGCTCAGTAGACATCCAAGAGGTTCTTTAACTACACGTTAAAATAAACGTCCAAGAGATTCTATAATTAAACGTTTAAATACTTGACCTGTATATTGGATTGGACAAACATCCTAAATGGGTTCCAATCGGAAGTTCAGGTACTGAACCTGTTTTAGGAGTCACTTGACATCCAAGAGGTTCTCTAACTTGAAGTTTAAACATTTAACCTTTACTGCACGTCCTCAGACTTCAAAAACAGATTCCAGTTGGGTGTTTAGTTTCTGAACCAGTTCTTAAAGTCCACCAGATGTACAAAAGTGGGTCTGGATCGACAGACATCGAACAGATGTGATCTGAATGTCTCCCAGACGTCACATGTTTGCTGTGTTGTGGATATGAAGCATCTAAATTGATCTGAAATGTTTTTACTTTCAACACCACAACGCCAGTAACGTTGGGAGTACATTTCTCTTCATCAGTGATATTAGAAATAAATTGACATTAAGGGCCCTAGTTTCTGGCGCAGGGTGGCGCAAGGAGGCGCAGGGTGGCGCAGCCGGCGCAGTGCAAGTTTCGAGCGGCGCAGCCCAGCGCGCGGTCAGTTTGGCAGTTTGGTAGACCGCGCTGCGCCGAGATGGGTGTGGCGGCGCGGCAGGGGGAGGTGTCA
>JAQLOL010000019.1:21728580-21754246 GCA_029783665.1 Naso thynnoides | reverse complement strand
TGAAGCGGCTGGGAATCTGCAACAGTTAACTGTGTGAATTTGCCCCCCCCCCACCCCAAAAAAAATAAAAAAATAAAAAAAACAGGCTGGTAGAGGAGTGAATCACTCGGGAGGCTTTATTCAACCTTTGTGCAGATACGGCACCTGAGAGCTAGCTTAGTAACACAACCTCTGTGTCTAATTCCCACTCCCTGCAGTGCAACTGAACATGTGAATATAACCTTCAGTGAAGACGGTGACTCCACACTCTCAGTGAACTCACAGGAGGCCAAACGGATGATGCAGATACACAGGATGTTAATGCACACATTTATCCGTGTAAATACAACAAAGTTTTATGCTTTTAAGACCGATTTTCACAGTGCTGACGTCTCTCCCTCTCAGTGTCACATTTAAATGAAACATGGGCTCTTGCATGATTTAAACCCATGAAGATAGTGAGCAGTGGGTTTGTTTGATTTCGCTGCAATCAAGACGGACCGTTCTGAGGATCTGTAGCTGCTGTTGAGCCTGCCTCTGTGGCTGCGACTGCAGCTGCTTCGTCAGTGTGCAGTGCTGTATGAGAGCTGAGGGGAGCAAGCCTCAAGCAAGAGGGCTGAAAGGATTTGGCAACTCATCTCCATGTCATGCCAGTGAAATCCTGTCTCCAATTAGATTTGCAGAGGAAGAGCGACATATCGGCCCACTGCTCAACAAGCCCTGGTGGGAGAGGATTGGAGGGTAGGGAGACGAAGCGAGAGACAAGCAGGGAAAGAGAAAGAGAGAGGTAGACAAAGAGGAATGAGAGAGAGAGACAGGGGGTGGCTGTTAGGTCTGAGAGAGATAGAGAGGAGCCTTGCTTGAGGAAACAGGCAAACCCTTAGAACTCAGAGACAGGGGCTCACAAACACACACACACATAAAAACACACTCAAAAGTGGCAGCACACACATCGCTCCCTCCAACACTCATCACACTAGTCTCTCTCCACCTTTCATCTTCCTCACTCTGTCTATCTCTCTTCCTCACAGTCTGAGCAGCGCCACTGCCACTGTCAATCCTCCACAGCTTGAGCCCAACATGCTCCATCATCATATTCCTAATCAAACACACACAGTGTGTTAATTAATCTCGTATGAGGCTGTTAAATTATCAATGACCCTCTTTTGACGTCTCTTTCTATGTCTTCATTTTAAAGATCCTGAAAAGCTCTGATTGAATTACTCTGGCTATTTTTGTCGAGGAAAATGATTTCAGAAGCACTGTAATGTGATTCACTCCCACAGCAGCTAGTGGAGCAATGATAACGATGGCACCGCTTTCTACTGGTCGATCTTCTGGATGTAAGACTGCTTTTGAGGACATAAAAAAACAGCAGCAATAACAAAATTTTGCTAAGCATGTGAACATACATTTATCCAAGCAATAAATACATTTAATCAATGGATTGCCTTTTTTAACACAAAGTGCAGCTTGACTAGTTCTGATACAATAGGGACAAGACACAGAAGCAGCAGTTAGATCAAAGAGAAGAAGAATATTCTAGCAGAATTCATTAGCCTAAATGCAATCTCTGAACCTCTCTGCTACTGTCTGACAATGATTTAGTTTTTATTAGCATTTTTAGAAACATTTATTTGCATTCTGCTTGTGGAAAATGAACCATTTTATCCAAACTTTCTTGGCAGCCAAAAAGCACTCACTCTATCCTATTTTTGTCTATCAGACCATATTTCCCTGCTGCTGCTGCTGACGTACTCTTAGCTGATAAAAAGGGTCAAACCATCGGTAAAACTGTTAAAGAGTGGACAGATAAAGCTACAGCAGCTCTCCAAGACTGTGTTAAGTGCAAAGATATACAGTCACATGTAGACAGATGCTGCCACCAAAGAGAACCACATTAATTTTGGGGAATATACATCAACAGTGACATAAAACATCAGCAATGTATTGATCATGTGGTGACCACAAAGAATATAAAGTCATCCCCTTCCCCAACCAATTTTTTTCTTAACAAGAAGTTGTTCATCAGACTGGAAACACTACCGAGTGAATGAAAGAGGAAGTCTTGGCCTGACAATCAGTTATCTGGATATTCTCTAGGGGTTATAATCTTTAGAGAAAGTTTGTCCCTCCACCCCTAATATACATTGTCTACACCTGACGCCCTGAAACATTGGCTTTTTGTCCCCAGAGGCGAAATCCTTGTCAGACGACAGCGAATGGGTTCTGAGATTGGTGATAAATGAGCATTGAGAGTGGAGGTGACTTTCACAGACAAACAAGAAAATGTTTGAAAGCAGAGAAGAGTTTGTTGCATTCAATAACCTGTGTTTCCTTTGAAACTGCCAAGGCAGCAGAAGTACCAGAAGCCACTGGTCATGTGAGGAAACAACAGCCTGCACCTAAATGTAGGATTTAACAAAGACGACATGACGCTCGAGTTTTTGTAGGACTTAGCAAAACACACACACAAACTGCACAAAATCATAAGGCAAATGTTTCAACAGTGGGGTTTATGAAAAATATACTTATTCACAATGATGTTATCATTTCAAATTTACAGATATGATGGAAAACAGTCAGAACAGGGACACACATTTATTTTTACATTTACAAATAAAATAAATGTTTTATTGTTGAAATTTGAAGAGATGTGGTGACACTCTGATCTTTCCTCTCAAACACCACCAGGACAAAATGTACTCCTAAAAAACAAGAAAAATTCAGATCTACGGGCCAAACTGCCTTTAAATTTAAACAGAACATTCTTGCTTAAGATACCTACACCCTCGGTACAAAATGACAACCTTATAGTATAACTTACTTGAGAAAACAAACTTCTAAATAGCATTACATTTGTAGAACATATAATGCACCAAATAAAAAGGAACAGGTTTGATTTTAATCTACTTAATCTCTAACAGGAGAGTGACCTTTAGATTTTTAGCTCCACTGGAAATGACAAAACCTTTAGTAGGTAGTTAAAGTCACTTTCTCGTCCTCTGCCATGTACTGGAATAAATGTTGCAACCTCTACCAGGTCTTTTTCTAGACTATATGCAGGTAACCACCTTTTCAATTAAGCTAATTTTAAAACCAGAAACACTTACAACAACAGTAACAGTTAACCAGTGACAGTATCTGTTACCCACAACATGTCTGACAGCCAGCAGCTAAGCTGCACATTCACAAGCTGTCTAGATGAGTGATAAACTTTATTCTGATTTATCAAGTTGATGTGACACAAAGTAACAATGACATCATCTGCAAATCACATACTGAGATGGGAGAAACAGGCTGTCAGTGGCTGAGGAAATGAACAAGGCAGAGTGCCACATGGCTAATGCCTTGCTAGTGAGCAGTGTTAGCCCACTGCTGACAGACTTGGAGGAGGCGGCTGCATTCAGTCGTCACTCAGGGATTAAAAGTCTCTTGTGTTGCACTCAGTTATAAAGGTTTTATGTTCTTTCTGTAAACTTTATTTTGTCACTTAAAAGCCAGTTATTCAATTAACATGCTTTATACTCCCATTTATTGACTCTCCATCATAAAGTGCAAATTTGCCTGGAGGCCTGCTGGAGCAGTGAAAGTGAAGGTACTGCACCTTTGTTTAATTACATTGCTACCGTTGAATACAACTGAAAAGGGCCACATGTCCAACACTCACAGGAGTACACATAACCACACAACTACAAAAGACTTTTAATTACTTGAGTGTGATATACTTATCTTACTCATTAATCATAATCTGAGGTAATTATTTGTTGCACAAAATGTCATGAAAATAAAGACAAGTGTCAATCACGGTTTTCCTGTTTTGTCTGAGGACCAGTTCAAAACCAAAAAATGTTACATTTGCAATCATAAAAGGAGAAAAACAGTAAATATTCACATTTAAGAAGCTGCAACCAGAGGAGTTACAGAAGTTTGGGTATTTTTGCTCCAAAAAATGACAATGAGTTATTTTGGTCTAATAATAAATACAAACATTAGTTTACCGTTACATCAGTTTATTGAAATTAGGTAATAAATTAACTAATTGTTGAAGTTCTATAAACATATAGCTGACATATTGCACATTAGGAGTAGTTTGGTGTATTTCCTCAGTAATTCCTTCTCTTACTGTATGACAGATGTGATAAAGCCACAGCCAGTGCATGAACTTGAGAATCTACTAAAACACCGGAGGGTTTCCATTGTCCTCCCAAAATATTCTTCATCATGTCTTCAACTCTGCACCATGAGCCACTGAAACTTAATAATCAACTCAGTGTCTAATCAGAGCAAATTAATCTCTTTGTCTCATAAACACATTCACACTCATACAAACACAAATACCCGCAGGCATGCAGTGCCCAAGAAATCCCCCTAACACACACACACACACACACACACACACACAAAGACTCCTCTGAAAGCACAAGAAAGCTTGTGTTTGCCTCAAGCTTTGTCCATCACTCCATCACTAGCGTTACTGTGTGTACCACAAGGAAGAAACAATTAATTGTCTGATTTAATCTCCCACTGTCAGATCTGATGCTCCCGCAGCGCTCACATCACGTCAGTCAAGTCCATAGCCTCGTCCTAACACAGAGTGGCAGAGATGACGCTGGAGTATGTCAGATGAAATCAAAGCTGAAGAGCAACCGACAGGTAAAAGACATAAACCAGCTAAAAAGTTACTTAAAGAGTAGAAGAGAGGTAGGAATTTGAATTTGTTAGCTATACCGAAAATCACTGTGTAAAAAACTAACATGTGGAAACATCTCTGAAACAGCAAGGCCACAGAGGACCAGGCAGGAGTTGTGTGGAGGAGTCAATTTAGTGTCACCTTTGGCCCTGCAAGCTAATGGAAAGCTCTGTCACGACTCGCGAGGAGTTGATTAAGCTCGTTAGCAAAGCAGAGAACGCAGGTAATTAATCACTGACACATGGGAGCTCTGCATGCTGATTGGGCCAGATCCCACCAATCCAAGCATGCCAGAGCCCCAATTAGACCTGACCCCTACTGCCACATGACACACTAACCAACGGGAGCGCTAGCATCTGTGTGTGTGTGTGAGAGAGGGCGAGCGAGAAAATGAGAGGATGCAGAGAGGAAAATAACAGAGAAAGAGATGTATAAGCATAGATACAGCACATAAGACTGAATATTGATAAAACATTGTTAAGGTTTCAGATAAATCCTCTAAGGAAACAGAGCTGCATTTTCTTTTGGTTTTAGGCTTGGTTTAATCTGTTTTTCTCTCTCAGAGGCTTTCTGTGAGAGGGAGGAAAGGTTGAAATATTCCGTGCACCCCAACACAGAAACCTACATTTTCCACATTGCAACAAATAACATCTTTTTGTCTTGTCAATGTCTTTGAAATTCCACGCCACAGTTTGTAACGCATAATTTAGTTCCTTCCAAGCTGTAGAAGACAATATACAACTACACTAAGTGGCACGTCTTGTGATAAAATGAACTTTGTGTGAAAAATCTGTGAATAATCCTTTTAATTTGTTACCCAACAACTGTGCACACAATGAGCAAACTAGTTACACCTTGGTTTACCTGAGCCCTGCTGTTTGCTGTGTCCACATCCAGGGGCTGCATCCTCCGGAGGCTGTATTTGCAGACAGATTGCATCACATTTTTATTTTATTTTATTTTTTTTAAGTGAACATGATGGACTGAGCAGCGGCAGTTAGAGAACTACGTTTTTAAATGCAAGTATCAAAATAACAAAATAAAAACTTCTGTCTCCTTCTTTACAAACACGTACGGTAGCTGCCATGACATGTAAAGTTAACTTAAAGTCGACAAACTCCACTTTTCACTCACTACACTCGCACACTTAAGATAAGGTTGTTGTTGTTGGACTCAGTCAGGTGTGTTTGCTCCGCTACATGTAATCTGATGCTATTAAAAGCAAACACATCAGATCAGATCAGTTCAATTTTAGATCTGTGTCCAAGTTGGTAAATTTCGCTGATTTGTTTAAATCTGTGTCCAAAGAATCCTTCATTCACACTCTTTTTTAGATAGTTGCTTGTACCTCTTTCTGACACTGCAAAGAATTAAGTGGAGTTGTATGTCATCTGAAACTCTGGACGACAACAGCAAAAACACAAAGTAAGTTTTTCTTTGTTTGTTTTTTAAGCTGGTCCGTTCAGCAGCTCATGCATGCAGTACGAAGGGTCTGTGTGCCTTGCACCAGAACTGATTTGCTCTGCAAAGGCAGAGTCTGATCTACTCTTCCTGTTGCTTTCTGTATTAAACTTTAATGGCAAGGCTGCTGGTTTGTACAAGGTTTGAGAGGGGACAGAGAGGGAGAAAAAAAGAGATTGGCAGACACAACAGGGAGGGGAAAATGCAAAAAACAACAACAACAATAACAACAACCAAAAAGAGAACAATATTAACAACAGCAACAAGTACAGCATATTACAACAGCGTTTACAGTGATAGTTCAGACTGCATCCCAAAAGCCCACATGTACATTAATGATGGCAGCAAAAACTATATCAAAATAAACATAACAGTGATGAAATCAACAATTGTAACCGTTGCAGTACCAGTTTGTTGTGCACATGTGTGATTGATTGTGCGTGTGTGTGAATGTGAGGGTTTGTCATTGTGGTTGCATTTCTCTCTCTCTCTCTCTTTGTGGTTTGTAGCGGATGCAAGGGGCTGGAACTACACCCCTCCGACCCTCAGGGCAAGCAGGCCAGGACCCAAACCACCAGAGCACCCAACAACCCCCCAGACCATGAAGGGCCCAGGGCCATGTGCCCCAGACATAACCACATGCCCAACCCAACCCAGCAGGAGAGTGCAGAAGCAGCAACCCTGAGTCGGAGGAGGCCCACCGATTGACAAGGGACAGCAAGCACCCCTGGCCCACCCATAGGCCCCAAGCCAAAGTAAACAAGGCAAACTGAGTTTACATTTACAGCCAATTAAAACTGGGCTGCGTCAAAAAAAATAGGAAGCTCTCAATTACCTATGATGGAACGTACTCAGAAAACAGGAAAATTTAGGGAGACATGCCAGCCTCTAATATCAGGCTATAAAAACCACTATTTGAGTTATTACTGTGCATGTAATTAAAAAAAAAGTGTTTTGCTATGACCCAAAGTTGTTAAAAGAAAAAAGTGGCTTATGTATCAGCTCAGAAAGTAAAATCAACTAAGTTCAAATGCTCTTAACTGTGTACTGCAATGCAAACATGTTTCTTAGGATGATCTACAGATGCAGTCTTCATGCTAACCCTTTCACTGGGTCAAAATGCACAGTTGCCCTCTCTCCTCCCTCTGCTTCTCTCTTTCTCTTCCATTTATCTTCCCTACATCCAAACACCCTGTCTCTTTATTTCTGCTTTCCTCTCTAACAAGCACACGGGATGAGAGTGCAGGCTGGAGTCAAGTGCATCCTGCATTGAGTGACATGAAGTTCAAAACCTTGTCATGACACGCTTTTCTTTTGACAGAAAGAGAGTTCTGTGTCTCTTTCTGTGTCCCCTCATCCCTTTCCACTTCCCTTGAAGCAATGCTCTTATTTGTTCTCGACTTACAGGCATTCATCAGCACCACCTGGGGAACAAGGGTGATTTTTTCCATATTCTCATTTGCACACTCACCCCAATAACTCCATTATCCTCTGTCTCTACTTGTGTTTTCTCCCAATCTGTTGCTCTTTTCCTAACCTCTTTTTCTGAGACTCTTTATCTCTTTATGCTTGTATCTCTCTCTCTCTTTTCCCTTTATCGCATGTGCAGTTAAATCAGATAGGCCGGATAAGTGTGGCAGCGTGGTTTCACAGATACCAGAGGCATCAGAGAGAGCAAAAATCAATCATTTCTCCTCTTCCCTTTCATCAGCTCTCTCTCTCCCTCTCTGTCTTTGTAGCTCTCCCTTCCTCCTTCAGTCTTCTCGCTCTTCCGTTCACAGCGTCCTCCTCGTCATCATTATCTTTTGACTGTCATTCACCGTTTCCTTCCTATTTCAATACGTCGCTTTTGATTAAAAAACCAAGCCCTCTCCCCCTCCAAAAAAGATGCCCACCCTCCTCATTTGTTTCTTGGAGAGCACAGATGCACATCCACCTTCCCTCCCTTTCCTCCATTTGTGCTGCACGTCTCCCTTAAGAGTGCAAGACTTTTCGACTGGCAGCAGCTGGCCTGTCAAAGTCAGAGGAAGTCAGAGAGAAGAGGACTAGGAAGCAAAAAGTGAAGGAGAGACACACGGATGAGGCAGGAGTGAGAGATAGAGAAAGACATTTCTAATTCAAAGAGACATGCAGTGTTTCCGTGGCAACTCGGTTTCCATAGAAACGGTCTTGCTAAAGATGCCATTAGTGTGAAAAAAAATACCTACTTACACTCTACTGCACTGTATGCTCACAAATATAGGAACTTGTCTTTTTTTTACGCATCAAGACTGCGTCTGCAGTTGCTCACATGAGAGAAGACACACATGAGTGAGTTCCTGCATTTTCCTGTTGACACACCTGAGGTCAACCATAACAGCTCAATTACAGGCCACTTATGTTGGTAGCTCAATTATAGGTTAGGCCCTTTGGGATAAAGACAAATTGTCTCGCTATTAGCTGCGGTAGCTTTGAGGCTAAGTTTTGTTGGGGCTTCAATTCTCAAATTACTTCCCTCAGATTAGGCTGCAGTGGCCAAATTCTCCATATATTGTCTCATTGATTCTGACAGTGCGCACGCACACACACACACACACACACACACACACACACACACAAACACAAGCACACACACAAACATACAATATATACTATATATAACTAACACAAGCTAACCTGGGCTGACAGAACTGGACTGTACATGCATTCATACTTGCTGTATGCGCAGGGGCAGGGGGTGGGGGGTCATGCCTATAATGAACTGCATGTATATGTCATGACTGGACATTGTTCTAGCGTCTCCGGTGTTGTGTGGTACATGACTGATGATTCAACATAATGAGGCCTCATCATAACAACAGGGAAAGAGTTATGTCACTGCATCATCAGAACAAAACGTCCCTGAACACCACAACACCCTCCCATGGCACAAGAACATATTATGTAGACCTACAAATAACAATTATTTTTTAATTTATCAGTGAATTAAGAATAAATTAATTAGTAATCCTTGTTAATATTTCTCACAGCCAAAGATGATGTATTAACCTGTTCACCAAATATTTCAGAGTCAAAAGATATTTTGTTTGTCAAGACAAAGAAAACATTAACAACTAAAAAAGCTGAAACCAGAGAATGTTTAATATTTTTAATTTGAAATGGATAAAATGATTATTTGGTTTGCAAATTAATTATCTGTTCATTTCCTGTCCTGTATTAATCAAAAAAGCAACTAATCGTTGCAGCTCTAAAACTATTATACTTGTATTACAAAAGCTTGAGTATGCACTGTCAGTTCACATTGTGTTCATATTATCCAAAATGAAATGGATCATTTTGTTTTGCTTTGCCTTAATCAACAAGACAGAAACAGTTCACATTTTCACAATAACCAAAGAAATTAGAACTTTATCTAATATTAATTTCAATATTAAATTGAAATCATTTGGCAATTATTTTCTGTATGATTCAATTTATTGATTTATTTGCTTAGTCTATAAAATCAGTGAAAAAATTCAAACGGACATTTTTTCCATGCCCATGGTGAGACCATCAATCTGCTTGTTTTATCTAAACAAAAGTAAAATCATATACGACAAAGAAAAGCATCAAACTCTAACACGCGAGAAGCTGAAGCCAGGGAATAGAATTTTTATTTAAATGTTTTCTTTTGATGGAGTTGACAAATAATCCACTATCACTGCAGATCTAAAAGAAATTTGTAGAATTCATTTTTGTTATTTCTGTAATTCAACATAACAGCCTCACCAACACTTGTCACTATTTTGAGGCAAACTTTCTGTCGTCAAGATTCAAGAATTTAGCTTTGTAGCTACCTACATATGAAGACAAAGTCTTCATTCTAAATTTTTTTTTAAAAAGGGAGAGAGTGAGAGAGAGAAAAGCTCTGTGCTCTGGACAATTATTCTGCAACTCTAGGAGACAACTGCAAAGAGCACAACACCGATGAACAATGATGATGCAGCTTGTGTTGTCTGGCACAAGTCTGATTAGTGCTCTGAGCAAATTGCCTAATTTGTAGCAGATAACATCTGTAACACAAACAAACATTTGTGTTAACTTCATGCGAATTGGATTAGATTTATTTGTACATCTGGCTGCTGGCGCTGTGGGGACAAGAATAAATGACTTCCGTATAAAGGTCCAGTGTGTAGGACTCAGGAGGATCTATGACCAGAATATGGCAGTAATTGAGTATATTTAATGCTCATTAGTGTATTCTCACCTGACAGCACAACCAATCTGTTTTAATTAGCCAGATAAGCCCTTCATATTTACAGAGAAAGCAGGTCTTCCTCGGTGGGGTCCATATTATCCAACAGTAGCTCAGAACATACAAACCAAATACTGGCTCTAGAAAGGGCCCTCTTTTCTTTTGCCAGATTTTTGGCCCCTGCAGGCTCTCCTACACGCTTGGAAGAGGAGGGTGAGCGGAAGGATATGCTTTTGTTTGCAATCTGCAACCTCACTACTTAAATGCCAATAAATCCTACACACTGAAGCAGTCTGCTGATTTATTGAGTGATTTAACATTTCAGAAGCCAACTTTAGTGGCTTGAAACCTGCAAAAGTTTCCTCTGTATGAGACTCCAGCAGGTCACTGCAAACACATTAAGGTTTGTGGTCTTTCATGTTCATAACCAACTTCATCCAACCAGATCTGTTTTCCATTTTCTAGTTCTTGATGTTTACGACGTCTGTCTTTGTAGGGTGACTGTTTAGCTCTCTGTATTGTGTGCAATAGAAGAGAATAATGGTCTATCACCTGCTGTTTAATGGCTAACGATGAAATTTTATTTTCCTGCATTATGCCCACTCAGTCAATAATGGAGGACGAATCACAGCCATATTACTCCCCAGTTACACTTGCATTTTATCTCAGCATGTCAAAAATGCAATAAAAATGCTGGATTAAGTTTATTTTTTCTTAAGTTAAACACAAGCAGTGGCTTTGAAGAGTGAGTATGTAAGCTTTGTGCTGGTGTTTGCTTGCAACAGAGCATTGGCTCACTTTGATGCAGAGCAGAAAAAGAGGAAAGACAGAGAATAGAGACAAAGATGTGGTATTAAGATAGAAGGCAAGAAAGGAAAACAGAGTCTGGAAACAAGAAAATTAGAGAAAGTTGGTTTAACATAAATAATGAGAACATTAGAGCAGGGAACAGAGATGCAAAGAAGAGACGGGCAGCTCAGATACAAAGCCAAATGTATTATCTGTCTAACACTCCTCACAAGTGTGAGTGTGTGTGTGTGATAACACTCTGCAGGGGCTAACAGCTGCAGTGTCACATCACCTCTTGCCTTCGATGGCAAGTTAACCTTACCATTCACAACTACAGCTCTCTGTTAAAAGGTGCTATGTGCAAAGATATCACATGAATAAAAAATTTTTAAAAAGGAAAAAATCAGATCACCTCCTCATCACGATTCTTATTTTGTATTAGAAGTCCTCTGCAGGAGCTGATACTGACTGCATTTCAGGCTTTTCTTGCACTTGCCATTTAAATCCCTTGTACTAAATATAGAAAGTAGCCTCTAGGGTTGAGAGTCACTGATAGTACATGAGGTATTATGTGGTGGAGTCATTCTATAACTCATTATTGTTATTGTTCGGCTGTCTCAGCGACAGTGTGGGGACTCAGTTCTCTGCAGAGTGACAGATTGATGGCTCCAGTCAGCGGCCAGCCACTGCATAACAACAGTGATCAGATTCATGATGGAGCGTTACGTCAAACACACACCCTATGTTTTCCACCTGAGAGGAATTAAGCAAAGCGAGACTTCAAGTGTGCAAACTCATGGTTGTTATGAAACACAGCAGGAGGCCTGAGTGCTGTGCAGTGTAAGTGTTGAGAATCAGGCCAAGGCTTATACAAGTGGCAGTGAAGGTGCCACTCATTTGGTGTCAGTCTCACTAGATAAAGACCACTGAGCCGGATGTGTCAGTCCCTGCTACTGGAGGGACTTGCCAGCTGTCACCAACAGAAATTGCTTCCCGCTCGTCATTGCTAACACACTCAGGCTGAGGCATGGAAACACACATGGACAGAGAAACATCCTGCACATATGTTCATGCTCAAACACATGCATAAGTTATGTTTTCATTACATAATGTTTTCACTAGATTTTAAAAAAAAGCAAAATTAAATAAGAATCAGTGCTTGTTTGAATCCAGATACATTAAAAATTTAGCAAGATGGCAACACAAGGCTTTGTTTTGGAGGGGTAGAGTTAGGGTTGGTAATTAATGTAATTCAAAGGAAAAAAAATCAATATGTGGGCCTGCTTGGGTTACATTTGCGCAACTGATATAATCTGTTAATGATCATATCAGACCTCCATGCACTGGAGGCCCCACACTGTCAAATTACATACAGCTGTGCACAACAGTTTCTCCTTACAGCTAGGACGGCAAATGCGACCATCACGTATTAAATTCAAATAGGCTGCACAAACTATAACAACACATACACGCATACAAAAATTTGCAATATCAACACAAATATGCATCACTTATAGTTAATTGGGAAAAGCCCTTACTTTAAAACAAAGGCGAACGCAGAGGCTCGGGTTCAGCTGCTTTTTTTAGCGACGGTGACTGATATGGCACCGCCATGCTTTGATGGTGATATCGAGAATCACATGCTTAAGGAATTACTGATGAGTCACCCTAATGGAAAATCAAACATCAATAGCTGCCTAATTTTACGCATCACCCATGATGATAGAGATGCAGTAAGACAAAAATTCATGGAAAAAATATAGTACACTGTCAATATTTTAAAGACCCTCAGATTCCAAAAACTTCACAAGTCATGTTTTCAGAGGAGCTCATGTATTATTAAGAGGAGTCAAGCTCCCACTGGTTTCCCCTTTGCTCACACCCTGCCAAATTCCCTCTGAATTTAATATTACTTCAGCCAAAGATTCTACCAAATGACAACATGCACGCAACATGATTTTTTTGTGTTTTCCATCTAAGATGCACCTTTTCAAATGATAAATGTCCTTCTGATCCACCTGTACTTGTGTGGGAATTTTTATTGGCCACTAAGGTAACAGTAGGGGTGCACTAAAAACCAAAAACCCTGCAGTTACACACACCCCAACACCGACATGTGGGAGAGAGGAGGGCATGTGACACAGTAAACAGTAACAGGAGAAGAGAAGAAGAGTCGAAGCATTTTGTTTTTCATTATGTGAACTTTTCCACCTCAGTTAAACACACAAAAGGCTTTTGTTTTTTTTAACTCTTTGCCTTTTTTTTTTCTTTTTCTTATAAGTTTTTTTTAAGAGAGCAATCACCTTCAATTTTTAAAAAAAAAAACTTTTTTTAAAATTAAAGGTATAAACCAATGTCAATTTACCAATACCAGTTTATATGACAATAGCTCAGCAAAGTGGTACTGTATATAACAGACAACATGTTCAAAGTAGTTAAAAAACAATGTCACCATTACACAGTTTGTTAAAGTTAATTTGTTATATTGTGGTCATAATTTAATAGTAATTACAAGTAAGGAAAATGTTATTAAAAGTGCCTGTCTGTGGTGTTAAAGTAAAAAAAAGACCATTGGCTTACGTATCATGATCTTTATAAACTCTCATAAATTCTGTATTAAAAATATACAGAAAAACAGGAGAGTGAAAATGTATTTATGGACACATATGAACTACATGTGCACACATTCTGGTGCCAATATAAGAACAAAACTTTACTTCTGCACTACTCTTCCTCCATTGCTATCTCTCTCTCTCTCTCTCTCTCTCCCCTTTATCTCAGTCCCAAAAAATGGACGCTCAGTGATGAATGTAAATTTCTGCCCTCCTCAGCTCCATGCAATTAGAACAAACTCAACCTTTCTGCCAGTTTGGGATTAAATACCCACAAATCAGCCATTTCTCTCTGTATTGAAGAGCCCTTCCTAAGCCTGATGCAAAACCATGAAAATCACTACATTATGTGACTTTTTTTTCCAGCACAGCTCTTATCTTTCTGTCTTTTATCTCGCGCTGACTGTTATTTCTCTCTGTATTCCCCAAACATAAAAAACACTACATGATGAAGCACTAAGTCATGAGCGATGGCACCAAAGGTCTCTCCAATATGTGCAGCTTCAGAAAAAAAAAAATCAATGCAACATAATGAGAGTTTGTCTAAAGTTTAACCAGTGATGATACTAAAGTGGTAAAAATTAAAGGAAGGTCTTCTTGAACTTTTTTTAGGCAGCAGGACTTTCTTTAGAAGCTGTGACAAATTAAGTAGCCTATGCATGATTTCTGTCCTATGAAGTGAAAAATTATCACATAAAGTACTTTTAGCGGTGTGTATCACGTGCTGTCTTCAGTAAACCGCAGGATTAGACTTTATTCACTGTACTGAGGTTTTATTATTGAGTAATATGCTTCACCTAGATGCTCTATGATACAATGACTCAGACTTCTCTCAGCATTAATATGTTAGGTGCCACTGGCAACCACTTGATGGTCTGATTTTAAACCAACACAGACAGCTAATGCTTGTTTTTTCAGAAGCTGTGGGATCAAATTCTTTGTCAGGCAGCAATCACAACAAACCCTCTAAACTAAACAACAACATGTGTTGTTTGTCATACCTTCAAAAACAACATGTTCAAGCATTTACCAATGCGACCGCAGCAGTACAGCAGCTTTCCTTCACATCAATTTTCCATCTCTCAGCTCATTGTTTTGGTTTTGCATCTGGCAGCTTTTCTTTTTGGCTCAATCTAAAGACTCTCATCAACTTTGTTTTCAGAAGCAGCAGGGAGCTGTTTTGTGGTGGATGAACCCTTCCCAGCACCAAACAAAAACAAAGTTAGCAGCTAGCTGGTGAACACACTCAGTATGTTTACGTGATGTTAGAAAACTTGGTTTTATTGTGTTAATCAGCAAAAAATGTACTTTTAAAATATTTTGCATGTAAACATCTTAGTCCAGTTGAAATCGTACTAAGTTGAATTTCTCAAAGTCAGACTGACATACCTAAATAATGCAGTTAGGGATTGATATACTCTTGCATGTAAATGCCTCATTTGGCTCCGAACTGGCCTTGGTGTTCTTCGCATGACTGATCGTTCCCACAGCGATCTCTGACCGGTAAGTCAAGCTGCATATTTGTGGAAGAAAGCTGGGAAGAAAACAAACTAACTGTGAACGTTCTATGCCGTCACCTAGAATGCTCCACAGCAAAGCAGGAATTACAAGCAACACCTTGTACAAAAATGTCTTTCCTTAGAGCTAACAGGGCAGCAGTGAGGCTGCTTTCCATTGCTGGAGATATAACCCCAATAACAATACAGCAGCACAATGGATTTTTATTGATGATTTAATATGTATGGAATAAAAGAATTTTGCTGCATGTGAGATGAATCGTACGGAGCCCCTAAAAGGAGATTGGAAATAGTTTTTCATGTGCATGCAAAACTATTGCATGTGCATGAGAAACTTTTGAGTGTGCACAAGACACTATCACATATCAATATCTGGCAAGACCTTTCACAGGAGTTACTTATACTATACTTTAACCTGGGACTTCATTATAAAGTGGTTAAACTTCTGGCTCAGTGACAAGTCGCAGACATTGGGAATGCAGGTACATAGACACACACACCAGCACACATTTATGCGCACACAGGCATATTCATTGAAGACAGGAAAAAAGTGTGCCATTCACAGAACTAACATTACTCACACAGCAGACAATATACACACATAGCAAACGGGTCCATTAACACATTGTGCACAGCAGACAAAAACATTTCCAAATGCATACAGTCCAAAAGCCAACTTGCATAGCACAAAACAACATTGTCAAATACATCACAATTATTGCAAACATTTCCAATAACTCCAGTATTAAAATGTTAAAAATTTAAAATCAGTTGAAAAAAGATCAATGTAATCATTTCCAAAATTCACAACATATTTTAAACTGACAAATATTCTTCATCATTCCATTTTTGTTTGCATTTGGCTTTTGAGAAACATCATGTAGCCTACACTGCAGTATCAAACTGTTTTCCTCACAACTTTCTTCTCACACATTGCAGCTTCAGCACATGTAGCCTTTTAAAGAGTCGATCTACCAGCAATCTATAACTGCATCATAAATCACATTCATTGCACAAAATCCATTAAACAATAAAAGTAAAATGAAAGACTTGAACATGTTGGAGATCTTCTGCCTTTACTTGCAGTCTCCAATTAAAGACACAGCTGAGGATAAAATCCTGTGCATAATATTACTCTGCAAGTTCATATTTATATATTATTTTTTTGTGCAGAGGCAACAAATTACTCAGCGCCCCTGGTAAAGTTTACTCTGAGGTACTAGAAAGGAGGGTACAACTGATAGTTGAACCTCGTATTGAAGAGTAACAATGCAGATTTAGTTCTGGTTGTGGAATAACCAACCAGCTTTTAACTCTCACAAGGACCCTGGAAGAAGCTTGGGAGTTTGCCCAACCAGTGTACATGTGCATTGTGGATCTGGAGAAAGCTTATGATTTGGTTCCTTGGGAGTATGGAATGAGGGGTTCACTACTCAGAGCCATCCAATCTCTGTATGGCCAAAACAAGAGCTGTGTTTGGGTTCTCAGCAGTAAGTATGATGTGTTCCTGGTGGGTTTTGGCCTCCATCAGGGCGTCACCTTGTCACCAATTCTGTTTGTGATTTTCATGGACAGGATCGCAAGGCATAGTTGTGTGGGAGGTTGGGCTGAGGATTGCATTGCTACTTTTTGCAGATGATGTGGTTCTGTTAGCATCATTAGTCTGTGACCCTCAACACTCACTGGATCAGTTCGCTGAGTGTGAAATGGATGAGGATCAGAACCTCTAAATCTGAGGCCGAGGTTCTCAGCAGGAACCAGTGGACTGTCCACTCCGAGTAGGGATTGAGTCCTTACCCCAAGTGAAGGAGTTCAAGTATCTCAGGGTCTTGTTCACAAGTGAGGGGACTATGGAGTGGTAGATTGGCCAGAGAATTGGTGCACCAAGAGCAGTTTTGCACTCGCTTTACAGCACCATTGTGACAAAGACAGAGGTAAGCCAAAAGACAAAGCTTGTGATCTACCAGTCAGACTTTGTTTTTACCCCATCTATGGTCATGAAGGATGGGTCATGACAGAAAGAATGAGACTGCGGATACAAGCAGCTAAGAAAAGTTTTCTCTGGAGGATGGCTGGCGTCTCCCTTAGGGACAAGATGAGAAGTTCAGTCATCCTTAAGTAACTTGGATTAGAGTTGTTGCTCCTTTGTGTTGAAAGGAGCCAGTTGAGGTGGTTCAGGTGTCTGGTAAAGATGCCTCCTGGTCACCTCTCTTGATAGGTGCCTCAGGCACATCCAGCTAGGAAGAGGCCCTGGGGCACACCCAGGTTCAGGTGGAGAGATTATATCTCTGTACCAGCCTGGAAATGCCTCGAGATCCCCCAGTAAGACCTGGCTGATGTGACCAGGGAAAGGGAAGTCTGGGGCCCCCTGCTGAAACTGCTGCCTCTGAAACCAGATTCCGGATAAGCAGTTGACGATTAGATAGACAGATGGATCAATGATTTATGCTATGCAAGTTGGTTTTTGGATCGGTTAAAACTGTATTGTCTGCTGTTGGCACCTGCGCCTGGTAACGTTAGTTCTAAGAATGGCGGTCTTTTCCCCTGGCTTCCATGAATATGCCGATGTGTGTCTGTGTATATGCACTGGTGTGTATGTGTGTGTCTGTGAGTCTGAACTCCCAATGTCTGCACCCTGTCACTGAGCCAGAGGTTTAAAAACTTGTCATTTGTCAATACTGTCATTTCCACATGCAAAAACAAGCCCAAATTCAGTGGATGGTCTCACCAGACATCAGTTAAGCAATCAGAAACTATCCCATGTGCAAGCAATAGTTTCTTGTGCGTGCGCGATTGTTCTCATACTCACAAGAGAGTTTCTCATGCTTACAAGATATTTAAGTTTTGTTTTTTTTTTGCCCATGTCCCTTTAGTGGCTCCACAAGGTGCAACTATTATTGTTTTTATCATTGCGTTACAGCCCTCTGATTTAGAAACCAATCAAATTGTGAAGTAAATATTCCCACCCCTAGTGAATACATATGCAGGTTGTTTTTGTTTTTGTTGCTGTTGTTGATTTTTGATTTATAACAATGTTGACGACTTCAGCAGACAAGAGGGAAGAGGCCCAAAAGCACCAGAAGCCCTTGTGAGTTAAAGATAAACAAAAATTAATTATTCTGTTGTTTTTATGAGGACAATCCCAAGACAAATAGGCCTAAATTTGATTTGGCTCAAACACATGATGAGGAACTGGTGAGGAATCTGAAATAAAGAAGCTGTCACTCTGTGTCAGCCAAGATTAATTTAGCTTCTAATTTGAATAATCTGGCATCTTCACCTTTTATGATAGGATCTGCTGGGTAATTAGGCCTCATATGCTGGAGTGTTAAAAGTTACTGCTGGCAGGGAGAAGGCAAGTGAGGCCCCCAAAGCCTTTTGACAACCTGTTGTAAGTGAGTGCAATGCAGAGAAGTCTCCTGTGATCTCCAAAATTACTCATCCTGTCCACGGCACAGCAGCTGATAAAAAAAACTCATTATATGAAGAGAATGATGGGGGAAAGAAAGAGGAAAAAGGAGAGGAGAGGATTTTCAACCCGTTTGAAGGGCACAATTAAAATTTAGAAATGTATCGGCACAAAAAGGAGGGTTTGGATAAAGCAAACTGTGTGAGCGCGAGGTGAAGTAATGGGGCAGTGAGGGTGGGACCATGTTCATAAAAAAGTTTATCGTGTCATTCAGAGAACAGAGCAATAATGAAGTGAAAATGAGGAGATGCAGACAGAGATGGTGAAAGGATACAGAAAAGACGGTGTGATGTGGAGAGAGAATGATATTTGCCTTGCACGTTCTTCAATCTCATCACTGATTTCTGAATCACTCGATTTTAGTGTGTGTTTGTTTTTATATCCTGGGGACGTTAAATTTACTGCACACCAACCGGTGGAGACTTCCTGTCGCCTTTGGGACAAAATGGTTTTCACAGGTTGAAACTGCTTTCTAATGGTTCAAATTTAGTTTTAACATCAGGCCGAAAAAACGTGTTCGCTTTCACAACCAGCTGGGTCGTGAACGCACTCAACAAAGTACTACAAAGGTTCCTGGAAGACACCACTAGAGGGCACACCAGAGCCATTAAGATAATATATCACATAGAATTTTAGGATTTGAATAAACAATAAACAGTCCTACTTTTTTGATTTTGTTAATTCTAAAATCTGAGCAGAAAAACAACGCCAAGACACAATGGCCGCTGACGCCATCGTCAACAAGCATGTCATTACACCAGCTTTTTTGACAAGCATGCGCAGCAGCAATGACACATCACAAAGATGCTTGGATTGCAGACTGTCTGTCTCATCCACAGAGTACCTTGACAACAATCTTACCTGCCTTCTCTCAGGGAAATATTTATCTCCACAACCTTAAATCTCCTGTACAAAGCTCTCTGTTGCTGCTGCTGAATACATAAGACAGAAAGGCTGTATGGGCAACAATATGCAAAGTTGAACTCAATTCTACTTAGGCATGAGTGTTAAACTGAAATTCAGCTTATGATGGCAATAAGTTAAAACCTTGTCTCCATGAAAATAAGTACATCTTTTTTTTTTTTTCCCCAAATGTGGTTTTCAAAAGTAAAAGTATTGCTACATGGATGATGTTCACTGCACATTTTCCAGTGAAGGAGGTGCATATCGTTTAATGTAGGCACTACAAGGATTTTGTTTATTGTTAGAGAAAGATCATAGTTTTGAATAAATACTGACAACTTAACACATCATTTTTCATGCTTTAAGTCAAGAGAGGGCAATATTGTGCTGTGAGTTAGTGGACTTTTTGCTCATGAGTGACATATCTTTTGGATGGATTTGCACAATTTGTACAGGCATGAAAGTTCTCTCAAATAAAAGCCCTGCTGACATCGGCGATCCCTCTTAACATTATCATGTGGAGTATGTTAGCACGTGTAAACAAATTTGGTTGGAGCAAACCCCCAAGAGCAAACCCCCAAGAGCAAAGGGTCAAAACCACAAGTGATGAGTAGACTCGGATGCCAACTGGGAACCTCTCATAACACAGGCAGCATCCTTGGATGCAGTATCCATTCAGCTAAAGGGCCAAGCTTGCTCATGAATTGACGTGCAGCTGTTTTGAGGCGTTACAGCTGTCTCGTCCCAGCAAGGCTCAACTGGTGGGACCTCCACAACCGGAAAGACGCACTGATCCTGCTGCTGCCAATGTAACATTCAAGCTTGGTCAGAGCCCACCCCGAGGAGTCAAGGATCGAAATCACATTTGATGAGAAGACTGGGATGCGAACTGGGAACCTCTTGTAACAGCTGCAGTATTCATTCAGCTGAAGGGCTGGGCTCACTAGCAAGCAGATATGCAACTGTTCTGAGGTGTTACATTAGCATTTATCTTAAAGAACCCCTCAGGTTAAAGGTCCAGTGTGTAGGATTTAATTCTAGTAGAGAAGTTGCAGTTTGCACGACTGAATATCCTTACGCTCACAGTTCCTTTCAAGTGTGCAGAGGAACCTATGATGGCAGCAAAACTTGCAGGGAATGCACAAAGTTGCACTCTAGAGCCAGTATTTGTTTTGTCTATTCTGGGCTCATGTAGAAACATGGTGGTGCAACATGGCATACTGTGTGAAAGAGGACCTGCTCCCTATGTAGATATAAAAGGCTTATTCTAAGGTAATAAAAACACAATAAATTTTATTTTCCGGTGCTTATATATTAAGGGAAATATACACGTGAATATCTTATTTCATACTGCCATTCTGCCATATTCTCTCTCCCTCTCCCTCACTGTCTCTTTTTCTCTCTCTCTAAGAGACGTTGGGTTCTCAGTCCAGTGTCTAAGTGCTGTGAGTGTCTAAGTGCTGTGAGCATACCCATGAAACCTGGAGTGGCATTGTATTTGCATGAAAAATATTGTTTAAAACTAATGAAACGTATTGTTGTCACTTCACATTTTACAACTTGACCGAGAAGTTCATTAAACCTCATTGACTGAAAATGTTTTTGGGCGGCATTACATTGCATTTCTTTCAAAAACTATATTCTCTCTTGTGATTAGATAAATTATTATAAATATAATTTCAAGCATACATGATATCTCTCATATTGCACTTTTTAACTAAATCACTTAACACAACCCAACAAAACTGCCCATGTTATTGTCACAGCTTTCACAAACTCTTTCTTCAGTTTACACACAGGAGCAGTTTCACGGCATAACAGATAAATTTGAGCTCTTTTGACTTTAACTTTGACAGGCAGACGTTCTCATACAGTACCAATTACACAAAACACAAGCAATTTTATTTCAGGGTGGATTGTCTCCCCATCCCAGGCTCCATCTGTTGGACTTTTAAGAGGGTTAAATGTACGGCAGAGCCGGAAAATAGGAACATCAATCAAATGCAGACTGCCAGCAGAGCAGGTGAGACACAGAGAAAGTGTATTTAAAGCTCTAATAGGATGGGATTAGTTTTACAGAGAGAGGATGGACAAAGTAATCATTTTATGCATGTGTTTTTTCAGTCAATCCAAATGTGGTCAGTCATTTTATTCACTGTTCACACCTCAAAAGTAATCCTAACATGGTGAAAAAAGTCATCTCTCCAAATAAGATCTGTGACACTGAAAACAACCACTGTGTTATTTAGATCAGAGAAGCTCCACCAGCTTAATCTGACAGTCTTGTTTACACTTTCCTTTGCTCTTGTAAACTAGCAGACTGTCACTGTTCAGGTATATCAGCATCAGCTGTGAAACTTTCATTGAACATATGGAACATTTTTTTGATGCCGTGACAACACAGACTATTTCTGAGACTGATCTCCAGCACAAATTGGCTTTTCACATTACACATGTCGTGTGTTAATGACTACGTTGCACACATTTTTTTTCTGAAACTAATCCTCTCTAAATAGGACTTAAGACAGAGTGTGACAGAAGCCATAAGACTGAAGAATAAAATCAGGTAATAGCTGCATGAGGTGCAATATGCACATATACAGTTTATTATTGCAGTTTGTTCTCTAAATCTCTTGTGTTTGGGGACTGGCCCTAATTTCAAAATGGGGCATTACAGAAGCAGTCAGTTATCCCCTTATGTACAACCAGCCAGAATAATGGGATACGTGAGGCATACAAGATGAAAGGAGGGGACTCATAAAACCACAAACTGGGGATGAGAACAATAGGATGAGAAAACATGAGTGCACCCTCGGCTCAAGCAATCACGTCAGCTGCAACAGATTAGCACAACCCACAAATCACAATAAGGCCACCAGCTGGTGTTGCTATAATGTCAAATAATGTAGTTCCAAGTGGCCAAACAGGTCTGCAAAATAAATCACTACCCTGGTAGGTCTTGCAAGAAGGCCTCACACACTTCTGCCCAAGGATGCTATTTCAGGATAGAGAGGGTGTATAATTGTAGTAATCAATCAATGAGTGATGAATCAGTTTTCACTGACAGGCAGTCTTATGTCCATAAAGAAAAAAGAGTGAAGCAAAACAATGGCAGTTTTTCTTCTAATACTCAGTAGTTTGTCTTTCTTTTCGATTGGAGAAATTATACCACAAGAGAGCCACGACACAGGGCTCCATCTATCCACAAGTTTTACTACCGACCACCTGATGAAATGTTTTTCTCCTGAAGATGGATTTAGATTAAGCAAGCAAGGATTCCAACTCCCATAAATGCTAAAAACAAAAACCTTGTAGGCGGAGTTGAATTGAACCACAAAATCAACTTTATGGAAACTGAACCGATGAAAAATGAAAAACGGGGAGTGTACGCCTCTAGGTACCTTGTTTGCAGTGAAAACAAGAGCTGTAATCGACCAAAACACAAGCAGAGAGGCTATTATCATTGCGCACCAGCATGCTCTTAGTGTCCATACACATACACGTACACACACATGCACGAAAAGCGCAAACACACACAGCTTAAGTCCCAACAATAGATCTGGAAGACCTCATTAGTTTCCGGAGCCGGAGTTGAGTGTGGGCCGGGGCCAGCTCCATCGTCCTATTATGCCAATACCAACACATGGCACAGGGTGAACTAATGGCTAAATGGAAGTGTGCAAATTGTTTGGTGCATAATGGGCCTACCTGCATATGACAGTGATTCATTATTATGGGCTACTGGAAAGGAACACAAAGCTTGGATGGCTGCAAGGCCAGTTTTCTTGGCTGTACCCTCTCTATTGAGAGTGTGCAGTACGTGGAATAATACAGCTAAAAGATCAAATGCATAAAAAGGACACATGTTCTAAATGGGAATTAAATTGCCAAGATATGGAGAAATCAAGTGGTTTGCCTAGCACAGAAGTCTGAAGTGAAGCACTTCAGGAGGACTCAGAGCACAATAGATTACACATAATTGTGAATTGATATGGAATGGATTTGGCAACCTAAAGGGAATTGAGGCATTGATGCCGGAAAATCACTCACTAGCTTTTTGCAGGCGTATGCACACAAGCATGTTCACACACAGTGAGGTTCAAGCAGCCATGACTCTATAGGCTTCCTGTTCCACTTCACCCGCACAGCTCTCTGCCTCTCAATCGGAGGTTCTTGTCACTCTAGGCTAAGCTCCTCAGTTTCCTTTGTTTCTTTAGAATAAAATACAACTTTAAAGTCCAGCAAGATGGAAGACTATCTTTTAAATATGTACAATTATAAAAGCGTAGAAACAGTAGATTTACTTGAGGTGTGCCCAGATCACCAGCTTTGGTTTAGTCCCACTTACAGAGACGGTTTTGGACGAAGGTATTTCAGAGCTTAACAAAATCAACCTCATACAGATATTGCAGTCTTAGTTGGGTAAATAGAAAACGCCTGCCTTAGTCTCAAGTCTCTTGCAGACTGAAACAAGTTTCTTTAAGAACTGCCCTGTACTGGGCTCCATATCTTGCTGTCGGTTTTCTAGCACCTGCTGATGAACAGCAGTGCCACAGCATGATGCTGCCACCACCTTGTTTCGCTGTGGGGATGGTGTGCTCAGAGTCAGGTGCAGTGCTGGGTTTCACCACATGAGGGGCAAAAAGTTCAGTTTTGTTTTTGTCTAACCAGAGTACCTTCTCCTACATGTTTGCTGTGTGCCCCACATGGTCTGTGGCAAACTTCCACTGTTTTCTTTCAGCAACAGCTTCCTTCCTAAATGCAGAATTAGGTGAGTTTAGGATCATGCTGATGTCACACTAGAGGGGCAGTTGGCTCTTATTTTATCCATGGCCAGAAATGCCTTGTGGTTCATCCAAGGGAGTTTAGGTCCGATTTTCATGTCAAATGCAACACGCAGGGAAAGACACTAAGTTATGGGCTTGTTGACCTTATATGAAGAATTTATCACAAGGCCAGGTTAGTGTAGCGATGGAACAGGGTCATTGCCTAGTCTGTAAATTTTGGCTGGACAACCTTCCCTTCATGGATGTTCTCATGTGCCACAATGTTTCAAGTTCCTAATGACAGATTTTATTGTGCTCTATGAGATTTTAAAGCTTGTGATTTTTGGTTTTATAGTCTCTATTTGGACTTCTCCACAGCTTTACCTTTGACCTGTTGGATGAGCTCTTCAATTACATGATGCTGTTTGTTTAGTATTTTTTTTATTTGTTTGTTTTTGTTTGTTAGGCCTTGTTTTGTTTTATTAATTTAAGTTTATTTGGCACAACCACCTCATCCCTTCCTCCCCAACTACTTGAGAACTTTAGTTTGAAGACTTGTGTCAAATGTAAAATAAACACATTTTCTTTTCCTTTTACTTTATCCATCTATGTCTTGACTTCTTCAGTTCTTAATTATCGTGTGTTTAGTCTGTTTGGGATGTTACAACAGGCACAGACAACAGTCAGAGTCCTCCACCCATAACTCTAAGGCGTAGAGAGGCAACCCTCTTGTCCACTTCGGTGAACTTCAGTGTAGCAGCGCTCAGCCGGTGGCTTGTGAGTATCCAGTGCCTCACACCTTGGGCAACTCCATAGAAGAACAGAGTCCAACCCCTATCCAGGAGTTTGATTCCAGTGCCAATGCTGTGCATGGAAGTGAGCCCCACCAGATCTAACCAGTAGTGCTCCACCTCCTGTACAAGCCCCGGTTCCTTCCCCCCGAAGGAACCGGGGGGACCCTGAAGTGATGTTCCTGAAGTGATGTTCCATGTCACCAAAGCCAGCCTCTTAGCCTAAAAATCTAGACGCACCCTAGTGGCAGCAAATAGATTTGCTCAGCCAGTACGTCTAGCAACGAGCCATAGGGACTTTGTAGGTCCTTAACACCGTTTGTGTTCACCAATCACAGCTCTCTCTGTGTTTAGAGAGTCGTTGGGCGGGCTAAACGTGATGACGACAGGCCTGCGACAGTGAACAACAAGAAAGATGGCGTTGGCGAAGGAAAAGCAGTCGTTTGAATCGGCGTTGGCATCAACTTTGGCAG
>JAQLOL010000019.1:21698203-21718290 GCA_029783665.1 Naso thynnoides | reverse complement strand
ATCTAATACACATTTGGTGGCCTGCTTTGTGTTCACTGCAGAGTATCTGTGATTTTGAAACCGACTACAAATAAACTTAAATTCTAAAAAAGAAGAAGAAGAAGAAGAAGAAGAAGAAGAGGAAGAAGAAGAAGAAGCACATCAACCATTGCAGCTGTGTGGCTAAATGTTAAAAGAATGGAGGTCTATGGCACAGAGGGAGAAACTATTGCAGGCTTCAGCTACACTGACTTGGATGCATTTGTTGTTAGTTTTGGTCTTTTTATGAGACTTGTTGAAAGTAGGAAAAATATAAAATATCACCAGAGTTATCCTGGAAATCATGCTGATTCTTTTGGACGCTTAAAGAGGTTTTATTTAGTAACAAGGTGGGATGAAAGGAGAAGAGAGAAACATGAAGACACTGTTTTAGAATTAGCAGCAAAGCAGCGTAGGCAAGAGAAAACAGATCAGAACAGTCAGGGGACTATAACATACGAGGGACAGTAGCCAACAGGGTATTACTGGAGTGTTTGAGTAATATTCTAATAAAGTATTCTCCGCTGAATAAGCTGTCACTTCACGACAATCTTGTGGAAGGACAATGGCTGGAAAAAAAATCTCTCGTTTATTGAAAAGGGTCTTGGGTGTTTCATTAAGTGCACTTTAGTCAGGTCAAGAATCCTCTCTCAGCTAATTGTACTTATGATGAGATGCATTACAGATCTCTGCTGTCGTATGAAGGCCGCTTCAGCTCTCTGAAAAACATTATGAGGTCTCTTCATCGGAGGCAAATAAAGTGACAAGATAGAGAGCACACAGACATGCACAAATAAAGCTACAAACACACACTCATGCATCTGACCGCACTGGTTTAACACACAGGGGAATTCAAGCATACACACAATAAAATATACACACTAAGTGGCACAGGGATGAAGAAAACACAAGGTTGAGGCAGGATCCATCTATTCTCTGAAGTCTTCATTATTTCATTGAAGCCATTTATTCCACTGGGGTCAAATCTTCTGCTCTGGACCTAATTTAGCAGCAAAGTGATGTGTCCCTCTTTGCAGTAATACAGGGGTCCTGCAGCCTCAGAGGGTCTCACTGTTTTATAGCTGCACAATGCATGTAGATCTACACCACGTCTCTGCAATATGTACAATACATCACGAGAGTCCGTGCCAGATACTATTGGTTTCCAGCCTCCTTTTGACTGTAAACATTGTATTTAGCTCATTCTGATGCAATATGTTACCCCTTTTAGTCTGAAATAGACAATCTACGAACAGTCACACACTCTTTTTAGCCTCTGTCCCTATATGTTTTCTCAAGTTGTTTTTCTTTCTTCTTTTTTTTAAAGTGAAAAAAATAACATTGCATTCTTCGATTCTGAGTCAGTTTGGTATCTTTTACTTCACTGGTGGCAAAATTTGAGCATTCAACAGTTTTTCAGCTCTCTAGAGCTTCTGATTGTATGCCTATGGCTCCTAAGACTCAAGAGACTGGTTGTAATAAAAGACAGTCCACTTTGTCTGTTATTCCTTTTCATCACCTGCAGCCTCACATGGGCCCAAGACCTTTGTTGTCCCTCAGGAGGCATTTTTACACACTTCCGCCAGCACCCGCAGCCGCAGGGCCTGCACATGTGCCATGCCATGTCAGTTTGTTGAATGTATTTAGGTGTTACACAAATGATGAACTCAGTTATACACTGAAACTGGTACTTGTGCAAATGGCAATAAAATCTATCTATATATGTAACACTACAATATGTTTTCCAAATGCCCTTTGTCCATTTCTTTGGTATTGATGTGTCTTAAGGAGTGTGCATGACTTAAAAAAAAATGGAAATTCAAATTAGGCATATTGGGATTTTAGACCAACACCACATCTTATCAAGATATTTCAGTGATTCCACGAAAAACAAACTAAAGCAACAAAATGTGTGACAATAAAAATTAGCAGGCACATTTCTTCCTATTGGAAAATCAAGACAAAACTGTGATTCAGATTTTGTGCTGAGCTGAAGATTTTACCAGTATTTGTGCATCACTGCCTGAACATGTAAAACAATGCACCATCCCTGGTTTAAGTATCCCCACAGATTTAAACACAACTAGGCCTGTGCTGCATGTATGTAGTGCTGTACATACATATTAATACCAACTATATTACTTTCTGCTCTGAGTACCTGGTTTGTCTCTCCTCTCCTCTGGGTGAGCCAAACACATGAGGCACCACTATAATCTGCACAGCGTTTAAAAGGTGTGACAAGTAATGTGACTGAGCATTAATTATTAATAATTACCTCACCTTTCTATTTTTATTCCTCTTTACTAACCCATTTTGTGCACAGCGTGATGTCATTATCCACTGTTTTCATACAGCCTTATTGACTCGAGCTTGTGAACTGCAGCTTTTTTTTGTGGTTACAAGGTTAAAAAAAAAGGTTGGAAGATCAAAGCACAACTCAAAGGAGTTTCCTAAATTGTGGAAGCATTTTTTATTTTGTTCACTCTCTATTGCAGGTGACATAAAAGAAGAATAACTGTATTTTCATTTTTTATTTATTTATCAATTTTTAGATTTATTACTTATTTAATTTGTATAAAAGTTCTGTGTCATTGTTCATTCTATCTATTTAATTTATAAATCAGTGAATAAAATACATTAAACTGGGTGTCCAAAGAGCTTCTATACTTAACTGGACCGGACCAACGACTCCACGCAGCAGCTGGTCTGACTATGTCATCAATTATCACTGCAACCACACAGGATTATATCAACGCTGAAGAGTGAATCATGCCATGATTTGAGGCTTTTATAAACTGGCTAGTCTAAAAAAAGCCCAGACACTCAAAAAAGCCTCTTTGTTCAAAGGTTTCTCGCTGATAACTTGGGGACTGAAACTGATTGCATCCTTAATTTTTGTTAGCAAAGCTCTGGATAAATCCTTTACAGGTGAAGAACAGCTTCCACCGATTTCCGTTCCATCTGAGATTTCCATAATGATGCAAGGTGACTGATGTTTTTCCTTAGATTTTGGAGCACCTCAGGTAAAAATACGTTTTTGCAGCAAATCTCTGAAACAGGTGTTAGCATCCTTGGCGCAACAGCAGACTCAGGGGGCTTTTAAATTCGGATGAAGAAACGGTTGTAAAATAATCAATCCCGTTTTGTTAATTTGTTTATTTGTTTTGTAACTTCATTGTCTATTTATTCTCTACATTTTCAGAAGTGTCCATCTGAAGCAGTCTAGTTCAACACCAGTGAAAACAACAAACTCAGTAAAGTTCAATTTTTACTATGCTGTGTATATAAAAATCAAACATCATTATCTTTTGAAAGGTAAAATTTAATGCTAAACTATAGTACTGGACTGTTTAACAGTTTGCACGTGTACCTAAAAAAGTGGCCACAGAGTCTATGTTGAGACTAAATGTTCGATTTCTATTTACCTGTATCGTTGTCAGTAAAATCTATCTGGAAAGCTACCCCTCTGCTTCAGAGATAAGACTTTCTTGTATGTGTTTGTAAAGGAAGTTAAATTATACATAAACTAGCTCTAAATTTCCACCTAACAACAAATGGTTATTTCATTATCCATTCATATGGTGGTTATTTTCTCCACTTTTGGAAAGACAGTCTTTATTGTAGTCCGAAAAAAGTGAAAATGTGTCTCAAAATTTTCTGAAGCCCGATGTGATATCTTCCTGGTTTGGTCCCAACAAACAAACAAAAAACAAAGATTTGTAATTTGCAATGATAGTATAACAGAATTGGAACCAGGTAAGAGTGAGAATTTCTTTTTCTCATTGTCTCAGCTTTTTACCCAGATGAAACATTTATTTTAGGATCCAGTTGCAAAGACCTGATCCAACACAAATAAACTTCAGCAGTAAAGCCAAAACACTCTCGTCCACTGCCTAAATGTGGCAGCAGAGCTCAAGTCACAGGTCCTCCTTTTCTCTTTAAGCGCCTTACAATTTACCGCACTGGAGAGGTTTGCTGTACATTTGTACCTCTTTGTCACTCATCTTGCATTTGTTAGAAAAACAAACAATTAAATAACTAAAAATGCAGCTCTTCCCCACTTAGCTGGTGTCAATCCTTCATGTTTGAGCATGTTTGGTGAATGTGGAGGAGCAAATTTCCTCCTCACCTCCGCTGATGCCTGCTCTCCAAACCCACTCACAGTCTCAAGTCACGGCTGATGAATTGACAAGTTTCCCCCACTGAGGGTCAAACGGAGACAGATTCATTGACACTTGGAACAGATTAGCAAACACAGCCAGCGGAGATGTCAGATAGCTGTCACCTGCTAATAGCAGCGCTTAAAAGTTGTGAAATGCCAACAAGACAACAAAACAAGCATTGCAGACAAAAAAGGTTTTGACAAAGTGATTTTTATAATTATGAAAGATGGAAATGGATACAATTATTTCATCCTCACTTCCAACAGGTATTAGTTTGGTGTTTTTTTGGCAGTTGATACAAATGAAGACTGGAACTTGCCAAGATTTCTTTCCCATTGAAGAAAAACAAGGCTGTTTATGAGATCTGTACTGCTCTTGATTCAATCATTTTTTTCTCTTCTTTCTGTATTCAGTCCTTTCTGCCTCTTTGGAAATATAATTATCATCTTATCATTCCCTTTTAGAAAAGTCATTTGCGTGACATGATCTTTTATCAGTACCGATGTCTGTTTCTTGTGTGCCTCTTAAGGTCGGTATCATCAAATATTACTCATTCAGCTATCGCATCTTCCATCGGTTCCTCTCATCTTCACACCTCGACCCTTTTCTCAGACCGTGCCTTGCCTTTTGTTCTTCCTGTCTCTTCCATCCATTAGAAAAATGACATGAAAAAACATCCCCTCACTCTTCCCTGACTCACAATGGAGGAACTTCAAACAGCCTCCCTTTGGCGTGAGATGAAAAATGACAGATTCTGATTACATTTCTGCACGTTACAGCCCAGACATTCTGATCATGTTGTTAGTGAATGTACGCAAGGTGAAACACAGATTTGTGGCTACATTTCTGCATCTGACACCTAACTGAAAAATTAAAAAACTATACTGGGTTGAGTTTAAGCAGAGCCTGCACAAACAAAAATCAGCAAAAGCTGGTTGGATGCCTGCTGACTTCAGTAACAGAACAGAGCACCAAGAAGCTGAGCAACCTGGGTAGAGGCGGCATCACAGTGCTGGGCCCCCTGTTCTCTATTCTTAGCTCTCTCTCCTGCTCTCACAGTCACACATGACTAGATATAGAGGAAGAGAAGCAGAAGAGGCATCTCGAGTTTCATCTCTAACAAAAATGTAATGGTATTTACACTCCAGTTTATTAAACACTGTCTGTGTGGACTATTTTTTTTCTTCCTCCAACTATTTACATTGAAGAAAAGGTAACATTTAATGTGTTACCACATCTGTCAAAAATGTAAACTTTACAGTGTACAGTATAAGCACAACAGTCAGTGCCTTGGGCTCTAACAAGGGTCACAAAATGAAAAGTCCATTCGACATATTGCATGTCTGTTCTCAGTATACTGGGCTATTCTTTGTTTATGCAAAAATTGAGGAAAATACAAGCTAAGCTGTAAAGAGGCATTCTGGATTTGACAACATGGATGCAAAAAATGGATTATAGTAAAAAATACCAAGAATATATGTGTTGCATTTTTCAATTAAAGTTAGGATAGGCATCATCTGGAAATAAAGATGGCGATAGCATGAGACTTAAAGTAAAATTCAACAACTTTCTTGGCTTAACTTTGTCTTTATGACGTATAACGTGATTAAACAGTGTAGTAGTGGTTGAAAAATGGCATCGTTTGCTGCTAAATTGGTCTCCAATAAGCCCTGTTTTTACCATGATATTTTCTTTGCCACCAGGACAAGAGTTTCGTGGAAAAATAAAAAATCAGTGACACTCTGTATACTCTCTCTCATAATTCACTGGTCTATGCTGCGCTCCTTAGCGACAGGTGACATCGGTACGAGCTGATTAGCTCGCTGGGCTCTGACTCGCCTCTGCCAACAACAGTGTCTGCAAACCACTTGTCGGGCGGCTCAAGCACAAGCTGAGACAGACCAGTTTACTCACTTTTTTACTTTCCCAGCAACCATTTCGTCTCATTTCAAACTGGACTTGAAACAGAGAGCGGGGCGCCCTGTGGCTCAGTTGGTAGAGCAGGCGCCCCATATACAGAGGCTATATCCTCTCTGCAGCGGACGTGGGTTCGATTCCACCTGTGGTCCTTTGCTGCATGCAATTACCCCTCTCTCTCCCCTGTTTCCTGTCCACTCTTCAGCTGTCCTGTCCTAATAATGGCACAAAAAGCCCCCCCCCCCAAAAAAAAATTTAAAAACACAGAGAGCGACAATAAACAAAAAAGCATGAGCTGGCACAAATGGCTGCAGTGGATTTGCTTCCCAACAAATCTCATGCTACAGCTAATGTTAGCTTGTTAGCTCATTTGCAGAAGTTATCCACTGGAACTTTAAGGAACCAACTCTCCACTGCTGCTCCACCTTCCCCTCCTTGTTTTTGCTCTGTAGCTCCGACCCGCCCTTCAAATAGCTTGCATTTTATTTAATTTGTTTACGCTCTCTCTTTTAGATGACTGTCTTGATAAGTCGGTCTACCTTTTTTTGGGGTTGCTTTGCCATGTTTGTAGTTGTTGCTAAAGCTAAAAGAGCTGCTTTTCCCCCTGGGTTGTCCGCCATTGCATTGGACTTTCACTAGCTGAGGGGACAAGAATGTTTATCTACCGTTGTAGAGCAGCCAATAGGAACACATTATCTCTGAAATGACCTATAATTGGCCAGAAATTGTCCGTCATAGTCTTCTTTATCTAGAGCCTGAATACTGAGCAAAGGAGATGTGCAGAAGTCTCTTGTTCTTTCAAACCACCCGATATATGTTGAGAGGTTATCATGGAGTTTTTGCCCCATGGTACCAAAAATTAACTACCTAGCTCAGTTTTAATTCATATTAATAACATGTGGTTTGTCTGATTCATTTTTTAACCTTGATTTTTTTCCTTTCTTTTTGTTCTTTTTGTCATTTTGAAAGCTGTATTTTGTGGTGATTTCTATTCAGTGTACCCTCATTGATAGAAATAGAATGGATGGCACATTAGAAACAACTCCTAAGCCATCACTTCTTTAAAACAGTTTTACAACACTAAACATTATCCTTCATGACAGAAGGATTTATTGCAGGGTTGTTGTATTAAGCTTGAATTACTCTTCAGGACAGATGAATATAAACTGCAAGCCTTTAAAAAGAAGTGTGCTATGGGTGTCACCGAGGAGCTAACACTCAATTCTCCCAAATCTCAACAAAGCGTTGTGAGGACCTGCACATAGAGCAAGTGGATTGGTTGTTCTAGCTCCTGTTGAGAAGTAAGTTTGAAATTGAGAAATGAAAATATAAACCTTTTACATGAGGTGTACATGCGAGTAAAAAAGGGGAACGTAAACAAGCTCTGTGCCTTTCCCCTATGTGCAGTCCAGAGAAGCCTGTGTCAGCCTTTTGATTGCATTTGTTTAGGCTTTGAAAACTGGCGACTGAGTCAATAATATATTCTTTTTTTATTGTGCCTTGTGGATCATTTCCCAAGGAAATCAGAAAATGCATGGCGGTATTTCTGAGGCATTGTGTGACTACTTTGCATTTCTCTTCATTCCTCCTTCTTTATCCATCCCTCTCCCTCTCTCTCTCTCTCTCTCTCTCTCTCTGGCTCTGAGTAAACAATAAACACCAGGCTGCTCAGCACCTGTAATCCTTCGACGACTCAATCAACATTTGTAAAGCTGGTCACACGAGGCTCGTACCCAAAACTGACTCAGTCGGCTGGCTGCCGTGAGTCCCAGAGACAACATCTTGACGCCCATATATTCACGACACTTTGCTGCTGCCACGCTGTTCACAGTCCACCGATCAAAACGGGGACCATGCTGCTTCCCTGACAAGAGAGCCAACGCTTGGATCCCGTAATCCCTTTTACCCAGCCCACTTTCCAAAGACATGCAGCATCATGACACTGCAACAATACACCCCTCCTAGGCCGTGTTGCTTACGCTCTTCGAGCTACATCTGTCTACAAAGCTGCCTTCTTCATTCACTGTCAGTGAAGCTCCCTCTGGACTTACTGCCTGCGCTAGGATCTTTTTGCCTGTCTCTTTTTTCTGTCGGCCACACCTTAACCCCTTGCTTATTCTCTGTCATGCTCTCACCCTCCAATTTTTTTTAAAGATGAGGAAAAATCCCGAGAAACACAGTTCACACGCAGCCATTTCAAGCCTACATTGTCAGCTAATGCCCAATTGTTGAGACAGAAGATAAAGTTTCGATTAAAACACTGTCTTGAAGAAGTCAGGGGATGAGAGTGCAGTGAAGGGAGTAGAATAGAGTAGGTTTGTATCAGTGCTAAAGCTGTTGCGTCGTGAGAGGGAGGGACGACACCAGTTGTCACATACCTCCACCAAGTCACGCTTCAAGATCATAATTAGATGTTACATCAGATCCTGTGTCGGTATACGCAAATGTGGAAAAGCTTAGATTTGTGGGCATTAACTAGTCTCAGAGCGCAAAACAACCCAGCCAGGAATCTAATCCATGATGCCACCAAGAGACAAATCCTGGACTGGCTCCATTGGCAGCAAATGGACGCTGTGACAGAATGGAGGATTTTTACACATTTTCTGTTGCAAAAATGCTCAGACATGCAATGACAATAACTGCAAAGGTTCAAAGACACTTTCCGCTGGACTAAAAGTTCATTCTCTATGCCAATGAACATCATGTGTGAATTCTCATTTTAAGCTGTTTTGGACTCATCTCCTCTTATGTTCACTTTGTCACATTTCCTCACAGACGAGTCTTTTCATTATCTTTACATGCCCCCTCCAACTTTTAAACGTGCCTTTTATCAGTCAAACTCCTGAGCAGCTGCTGAAAGGAGCACATGCTCAGCAATAAAACAGGCTCCAGCTTCCCCACTCTGTCGCTTTATACCGTTACTATTGTCTAGACCTGTTTTCCCTTGTGAAGCAGCACAACTCTGCGTTTTGATGGGCTTATTGAAGCTGCTGCCTCGTTATCCCTTATCTCTACACTGGGCTCCCTCACGAAGCATGGCGAGAGAGAATGTGTGACGAAAAAAGACAATTTGTCTTTTGCACTAGGAGTGTTTCTCCTCTCATCATCTTGTCCTTCTCTTTCCTGTTGGTCTTGTTCAAAATGAAAACATTGCCACCAGCATCTGCACACCCATTAAAAATAAAGATTTATGTACATACTGAGCTTTATTTGTCAGACTCTTTGCTAATTAATCCTACCAACAGATCCTTGAGAGATTACTCTACGGCATTTTTTTTTAGAGACACTTTCTGTAATATTTTATTATGAAGTGTTGTGCAGGGACACTGTCACAAAGTAGAACAGCCCATTGAACTGCTCCCTATCGTAGCTTCGTGAAATATAAAGCCCAGCGATTCCCTAATTTGATCAAAACAAACCACTGGCTTGTCTTCTTGAGGCTATAAACCCAAGAAGCACCAGATGTGTCATGAAACATCTGTAGATGTGTTTCAACACATTATTTTTGTCTCCTCAGATATTTTGCATTATATTAAGTTATTAATGGTTGAGGACAATCTCTGTGGTTAAATTGGGATTAATTAAAAGACAACACTAGGCACAAAACCATCACAACTGATGATTATTAATAGTTATGGTGGTGACTCAGAATAGGACATTATTTTTGGTAATTAGCAGCTTAATTGATAAGTTAACTGTCAGAAAAATATTAGGCAATTCCAGAGTCTTAAATGTGATAACTTTCTGCTTTTCTATGTTTAGTGCCAGTATGTATTGAGGTCTGGACTGTATGTTGGACAAATCAAGCCATTTGATGATGTCACATTGGACTTTCTGATGTTTTATCATATAAACAATTGTTTGACGATTCAACAAAGAGTTTATAGTTTCATCAGTAATGACAAATAATGGAGTAAGCTAGGCCAATGTTTTATTTAAGTTTGGAGAAAAAGCCAAAACTCACCCCAGCAAATAAACAGTTTTTTTCTAGAAAGTTTCACAGACACACAAACAGAAACTTAGTTACTTTAATTCCTGGCCTACCTTGAACATTGCCAGCCCAGATCTCCTCTCTGCTCTTCAGAACTGGCATGATGGAGTGAGCTGGGATTCGACTCCTCCTCTCATAGCCTCGGATGAAGAGATGGTAGACAGATGAAGTCACACGCAGAGGACTGAGGTGTGGTCTCGCAGGGGCAAGGGGTGAACTCTCTCGGGTTGGATGAGGATGGAGTTGGGTGATGCTGGGACAATACCAGTGTAGGCGAGGACTACTGTTTTAAAGTGTTAAAGTATGTACAGAATTTAAATCATTCAATCAAATTCTCTCAGTGCAAAAACGGAAGATTTGAGTTTGAGAAGTGCAATGACTTGCTTAAAAAGAATGATTTAGAAAAGATAAATCTGTAGAGAAGCAGATCTAATTGGTCGAAAAATGCTTTTGACTCAGATCTTAGAAGAATTTAATATTCAAAATTGATCAAAATGTCAGTGTGTGCATGAACTCAATAAAAGAAACTTAAAGATGATGGATGGATGAGTGAAGGGACGTTTTTTCATTCGTCTATTTCCATCCAATTTTCTTTTCCCTTCCTCTGACGCTGGTGATACAGCTCGTCGAGATCTCCTCCCAGAAGTCTGCGAGTGTGTGAACACAGTTGCCTTGGAGATGAGGAGATGAGCAGTAGTGTGTGTGTATACGTACTCCTCCTCCTCCTCCTCCTCCTCCTCTTCTTCTACTTCTTCTTCTTCTTCCCTCCTCCTCCTTCTACTTTGGCTTTCTTTCACCTCCTTGCCTTTGCGTGTTTTAGCCAGTCATGATCATCAGTTCGCCAGCCCGCTCTGCGCTCTTCTCTTCCTCAGTCTGAAGGGAAGAAGAGGAGAAGGACAGAGTCAGAGTACAGCTGTGGATGGATGTGCTGCTGGTGAAGGCTGAATGCCACTGTGTACACAAGTCAATTGCCACCGAGGTCAAGGCTTAACTCAGTCAAGCTACTGTGTCTACATGCCCCCTTTCACTGCAATCTGAATGTGTTGAATGTTGTTGCCAAGTAATATTACTGTGCTATTTTCCTCAAAGGAGAGGCTCACAGTTCTTGTTTTCTACTTGCTTTAATCTAACGTTTCATATACACTGGCTGCTGACTCAAAGTGGGTCGCATAACTTTATGGATGAGTCCCAACATGAAATCCTGATATGTTTATCATGGTAGGTTAGTCATACTGTTCAATGTATCATTTCTATCTAATTTCTATTGTTACACTGGGGCACTTGTGGCAATTCAGTTGCTTCATAGCTTACTGGCTTTTTGTATCATTGCTGCATCAGTGGAATAAAGTACCTTGATCTGACAAGTACTTTATTTCCCAATTGTTCCCCCAAAATTGACCTTTGTGTCTCATTATTTTGTAGTTTATCACTTGATTTTAAAATTTTTTAACATTTATTTATTTTTAAATTTTTTAGAAAATTTACTGAATTACAATGATTCGATAAAATCACGTGTGGGAGACTGTATCCATAACACACTCCTCCTAAAGTTTATCTCTAAGTATTTAAAACTGTATTAGTTTTCATGGACTTAAAATTCAGCCCCTCCTTGCACTAGTATCTGCTTAGACACTGATTTTTTCCTTAGCGTAAATCGTTTCATAAGGTTTTTGACATGAAAGATCAAATCAATATGTCTGCTTTTATTGTTGATAGACTGTTACAGATAATATGATCATTAATTAGAGTCTCAGGGACAAGTTTCCAAGAATAAAAAGTTTATAAAACGCTGCTTTAATCCAACATTTAAAAAAAGACTCAAGTCAAAATGAATATCATTTGTGATTATTCACTTTCCACTGGATGTTATTTAGGTTTCAATGGATTTTATAATTTAACAGAGGCAGGGAGAAGAATTAGACAACTCTTTATTTGCTTTGTTATTAAAAATTTGAGGACTTTCTGTGACATGAGAAAATATCTTCTCTAATGGAGCTGGGATATTGAGTCTATTAAACATTCTGTCAATCAACAGATATTTAACAGACACCATTTGGAATAAGTGATTATTTTAATCTTTTGTTTGCAGCAAAATTACCAAAATAATTTTCTGGTTCCATTTTCTCAAAAGGTGACTATATTATCATTTTAATCTCTTAAAATAGTCAACTGAAAAACGAGACATTTTAAGATGTCAACATTTTTCTATGTGCTCCAATTTATAAACTAAATGATTAATTAACCAAGAAATAAATAACCAAATCAATCAATAATAAAAAATGAAAATAATAATAATTAATGAAAAAAGTCAAGGTACTGTATGTTCTGTCTAATGTTTCATCCTTTAGTCAAGTCATTAACAGATCAAAGGAGCTGTCATTTTAACACGTACATGCTCACGAGGAAACATCTCCATCTGGAAACATCTGTGTTTCTGTGTATTTTGTGGAAGACGTGTATACACAGGTGTATAAACGTATGTGTACACAGTTTAGCCTTTGGAGAACTGCCAGAGGATATCTGCATGTGTAGAATTTTAATCCTGTGTGCCAGTGTAATGAATTATTCATTTGACAAATTTTATTTACAAAAATCCATCTTTCTGACTCAGACTCCTTCAAAGTCTGATTAGCTCTCACTCAGTAATATTAAAATGACCATGATAGCTTGACCCTTTCAGAATACTACAGTATATACTTCAATAAACCTGAGGCATGAAACATCTGAATAAGGCTCATTAGTTTGTTTTCTGTCCTCACTAGATTATCAAAATGTTGAAATATGTTATTTGGAGTGAGTTATTCCAGAAACTGAGAAAAAGGTTTTAATATTTGTATGCAAGTTGCTTCTTTACTTAAGAATAAACTTATTATGATTTGCTTTATTCTAATTTGCTTTATTATAAAATCAACTCACTTTGTTCCTTGTGTGCTCAGCATCTAAAGATCAACAATCTTAACAGTCTTAATGAGCCCTCCTTTAAAATAAATCCTTCATTAGACTAAAACCCAAGAGGTGAGCTGGCCCTTTTAAGCCTTTCTATTTAAACTGCTGTGTGCTCAATGCGTAGAAATATCCTACCACTCTTTTAAAAGATGTCCTAAATCATTCAGACAGTTTGGGTTTAAAGAGGTTCAGTTAAAATCAACTTCAAACTTTAAGGGCAAAGGCCGCCCCTTCCCTGCTAATGGAGGATATTAAGGAGGAAGGACCTTTATTATGATTTAAGTTTTCATACGTGCATGAAACTTATGATGTTTTATAACATGCATATTTTGTATTATTGCAGTCCGTTACATAGTAAGATTATAGCACAGGCAAAAAGCTATATTTTCAATACAAACTGGAATCATACTTCACTTTGGGATATGTATAGTAATATTATTAATATATATTAAAGTAGGTGAATTTGGTGTATTTTTGTGTTTTCTAATGATGCATCCCAAACTATTAATGTCATTGTATTTTAGATATTTTTTCTTGATTAGCTACTTAAAACAATTTCTACTCACGGTAAGACAAGTGGTTGAAGAAAAGCTAACACAGCATTGGGTCACTGAAGCAATGTATGATGCACTCTGAAACATACAGTGTAGTATGTCATATAGTGCACACAGAGTACAGTGTACTCATTAAGGTCATGCTGAACAGTCTGATACAGTGAACCTGGTGTATGATTCACATTAGATCTGTGATTCATTTACAGAAATCTGTTGCAATAAGAAATGAATGAGAAGGAATGCATCAGCATAGCATGGGTTATCAAAGCTCAAATAAAATGCAGAATAAGGAGAGAAAGAGGGCTAAGAGAAATGCATGTAAATGCATGCACCTGCACACTGCACTAGACTAACTGAGAGTCAAGGTGATCTCACCAAATTAACAGAGTAAATTAACTTTGGGCTGGTTTCTGCCTTGAAATAGAAGTAGTCCTTGAGCAAGGTTTCTCTCATGCTCAAAATCACCACAGAGAGAAGTGATAGTGCGTGAAATTCTTAGAGATACAATAGTAAATAATAGAAACTGGATAACGATCAAAGGCATGGCCTGATAAACAACCAATTAGTCACAGCAGGGCGAGGTAAGGTTTGACTGTGCAAGCAAATATAGTGGAAAATGCAAAAATATCCTTCAAAGAGAGCCTGCCGATGAAAGTTCATGCAGAATACAGTTTTCATCATACAATGCAGAGATATTCAAGTGTACACATGCATGCACACTTGTGTTCGATTAGCTGTAGCCTACTTTTGCACACACAGACACACACATTCACAGACATTCACACTTATTGATCATGCATGTGCATACATTCAGTTGCTACGAGGAAGTGAGTGCTGTATTAATTCACTACTCACCTAATTAACTCTTTTCTGTAACACATAATTTATAGACTGTAGTGTAGATGTTTTACAGAGGAGCAGAGTTGAGACACAAAAGCAAAGAAAGAGCAAAACGAGTGGTCCTTCATAATCCTTCATGATGACATCCCACTCTCAGAACAATCAAGAAAGAGGCATTTACCAAGCCACTTTATCAGTCCATAAGAAAGTGGCTAGTATGGGCCTACGCTACTGGGTGTAATTTTTCACCTTCACGCTGAGTGCACAGTCAGTTTCAGGTAGATATCCAAGGATAAATAGGCTAAAAACTCACAGTCTAGCAGTGGGAATGCTTTAAAACAGCGCTCCAAAAAAGGTGTGGCTGTGAGGAGTAAAGACAAAGCATCAAACACAACATAAAAAAGAAGGAAAAGGTGGCAGAACAAAAGAGAGAGGTGGTGATGAAATGGGGTATTAAGTTCTATCTGTTTTTATCTGTCTATCAGTCTGTCTCTGCCTATAACCTGCACACTGTCTGTTACTGGTACACCTGAAATTCACCGTAAGGCATTACCCACTCAGTCCACTGTTCAACATCCAACTAATGCCAATGTTTCTCTTGCCTGACAGGGGATGAAAATGAGGACAAGTGGAGGGGGAAGAGCTTCTGGAATGAAAAATGGCTAGGTCTGGATGAAAACTAATTGAAGAAAGGATGGAAAAAAAAATAAAAACATGCAAAAGCAAGATGATCCAATTCTGAGAAATGGTTTAAAGAAGCGTTTTTCGATTTAAAGATTGTGGATTGAGTGTGTGTGTGTGTGTGTGTGTGTGTGTATAGAGAGAGAGAGGGTTGTACGAGAAGTGGCAGAGAGGCTGTAAAAGAACTAATGGCTACTGATGGACTGGCAGAATGAAAGTGAGCACAAATCAAGCATGAAATGGGATAGACTCATAAAGATTTGAGATGGCCATTATCTTCAAACTTTGAGTCCAGTTCAAAACATGAAGAGAATATGATTTAGTTTAGACTGAATACTCTCAACTTTGCCAAATTATAATCAAAAACAAAAAGACGCCAAAGTGCCGATAAATAATTTTCATTCTCAAGTTGGATTAGACGAACTTTTCCTCCCATTACACTTCACAACAGGTTACAAAACAAATATCTTTATCAAATGAAAAAAGGTACATGACATGTGGACAGATAAAAAGCTTTCTCACAGACAACAGTTAAAAATGGACACACGTTGCCATGATGAGAATAACAGATTAGGATGAGCGTGTAGAAACCGTGCGAGACCAGACCAAAATCGACTCACTGAACACTGTTCTTTTAGGCATAGTTTAGTTTGTGAGTGTGTGTGTGTTAATGTGTGTTTTATGTATACGTAAAGCACACACAAATACACACAGACAGACAGATAGACAGACACTAAACGATAGTTAACCTACCTAGAGTAACATTTAAGAATCCCGCAAGAGTGTGATGCAAAGAAAATGGGTGTGGAGGGACCAAAAGAGAAGGAAAAGGGGGAAAAAAAGAGTCATTCATGAGGAGTTTTTTTAGTTGTCTTTGAAGAAAATTCATCCAAGTTCATACAACATCAGACCTTAAAGACAGAAAGAGGTGTAGGATGGGAAATAATGATGTGGTGGCAGCCTTTAAAAATGAAATGACAAGGAGGAACTAACAGGTGTGATATGGTTTGGTGAAAGGGAGGGGAGAGTGGAGAGGAGAAAAGACATTACAAAAATTTAAACAAAACTCCTCCCTCCTTTCTCTCTTCTCTCAGTCATAAATAGAGAAAATTATACACCAAGTAGATGGAGAAATAGATGAGGAGGCAAATGATGGAGAGAGAGACTATATGAAAAGATGAAGCACCTCCCAGCACCGCGATGAGGAATAAGAAAAATATAAAACGAAAGAAAAAATTGAATACTCCAAAGCCTTCCGTTTTTGCTCTGTTTAGAAAAGCGAGGGGGGACTGACAGTTATATCCCCCCCTCTCTCTGCAACTGGTCAGTCTTCTTTTATCTTCTGTCCTCCTCCAAGCAAGATGCTACCTTCCTTTCAGATGAGCTGAAACCCTTTGCCAACACAGCTGTTAGACATGGCACTCAGGCTGGTTGCATGGAGGGCTGCTCCAACCCAGGGATACAGAGAGTGGAGTCGAAACACACCTCTGGCTGGCATAGAGCGCAGAACACAACTCAAATTGCACTCACTTGCTTCCTCCCCCTCCTCTAGAGAGAGACAGATAGAGAGAGAGAAAGAGAGAGAGAGAAAGGAATGGGGTGGGGGTGCTGGGGAGACAGAGAGAAAGAGAGAGATGTGGAGGTAGGTCCCTCTACAGGACTGTGAAGTAGATCGATGCTACAGTAAAGAAGGATTGCTGCAACATTCAAGAAAATGTTTTTTTTTATAAAGAATACAATGGCGCCCTCTATTGTTACAATGTGATTAGAGATTAAATCAAAATGGTCAGCTACAGCTTAGGTATAATCTTTCTGCAAGCAATTTTGTTTTCTAAAATTTCTTTTTTTCCTACTCAAAAACATTTATGTCATTATGTCACATTAATGCTTTGCCGTCTACTGAAAATTTGTCTGTCTGTATAACCCTAATAGTGGCTAAATTGCTGAAATGCTGATTACATTTTATCTCCTATAGCCTATACTATAGCCTGATCAAAGATAATCACTTACATTTTCACCGGTCTTATTCCTTTGTTCTTTGCCAGACTGTCATGTTATGTCTCATGTGCTTCATTAGGCTCTCTCTAGATTTATCTGTTTTTTACTTGAGACCTGTTACCTGCCCGTTTTGGACCTTACTAATGTTTTGGACTGTCTTTTGCGTTTGAATTTTGCTTGCTTCACTTATTACACAAGATTATATTTCCCAGTGTATATAGTTTTTTTAGTGAATTGCACCAGATCTGCTTCAGACTTCTGCATTTGAGTTCTTCCTTCATATTCCTTAGCCCTGCCATCACCAGTCATGACAGTACCATCTGGCCATTAATGACACGACAGATACTTCATTTTTAAGAACAATATAAGCTGTTCTGAAGCCCTTCCTAAGCAACTCTACATCTGTGTGGGCTAAAGACCTTCTTAACAACCCCAATTTTCAATCAGCAAGCTTCCAGTCTGCAGGTATTTGGCAAGCTAGGCCTGTGCCAGCTTCCCAAGCCAGCTACCATCCAGCATGCTAACTTCCAGCCTCATTCTCTGCCTGTTAGCCCCCACTGTACTAGCCAACTGGCTTTCAGTCTGCACCTCAGCCTACTAGCAGCCTGCTAGCTTCCAGTCTGTTACTTAACCTGCAACCTGCAAGCACCCAGCTTGCTAGCCCCTTGTCCGATTTCCAGCATGTTTATCTCATGCTAGCTCCAGCTTCCAAGTCAGAAAGCCAGACTAATACTGTAGTATTCACCCAGTGACTAGTTGGTTAGCAAAGAACTGTCAGTTTTCCGCCTGAACCTCCAGAGCGGTCCTGCCAACCTGGTCAACTTCCACAGCAGTCTCACTTCCATCACTAGCCTTCAGACTGGTCCCACCTACATCAATGATCTTCTGAGTGGTCCATTCACACTGTCAGCCTTAAAGTTGACCACCAAAGTGGCTTTGCAAATCTGTGCATTTCTACGGCTATTCCATTCAGAATGGTTCTGCACATCTGGTCAACTTTTGTGACAGTTCCACCTATCTGCATTTGACTGCTCCTCCTCTAGAGCTGCTCCACCTACGTCACAACCATGCAGGCTGTCATCTGGTGTTGCTCTTGCTTTAAATCCTGCCTTCTGGTTGTCCTATAGACCTTTCCTACCCCTCTACCCTCACCCAAGGCTGTCTGCCTAAAAGGGATTTTCAGATAGGATGCGCAAACTCCACTCCTCCGCTGTTGAAACCGTTAATTGTTAATGTTTTGCACAAGAGAGGATCTGCCCCCCCGCCTAACTGAGTGCATGGTGAGGGTTGCACATGCTGTCCGTGCCCCCTGCACCCAGTTTACACCAGATTTAACTTTGGTCCATCTGTATGCCGTAACCAGTGGCGAGTATGGAGCACATCTTATCATTCTATCCACGAGTTATTTATGGTTTCCTGCTTTGCCCCTCACCAGCCCCGAGTCCATTTGCCTATGGTCTCCTGTGTCCAGTCATCCACTTGAGGTTTCCTTCCTCACCACTCTTAATTTTGGCCCCTTGGCACAGACCACATTATGCTCTTCATCTTGGCTGAGGAACTCCATTACTATGTAGGATACGGCTTCTTTTGCACCTCTGACTCTCTGCCAGCTAGCTTTTAGTTAGTCTCCTTCAGTCAGACCTCTTCCACACTAACTTAGCGCAGTGCCGGCACGGGAGAAAAATCTAGCTCAACCTGTTCCATTCTGGAATAGGGGGAAAACAACACCCTGGCTTGTTTGTATTGCTTCAACCAATCACAGTTGTCTTCAGTGGTACTAAGCCCAGGATGCAGCAACATTTTCCTTGCAAAATAGTTGTGTAGTAATAATGGAAGGGAGGGTTAAATTCGAAAAGAACAGTTAGCCAACAGGAGGTTTATACCCAACTTTTATTTCTCGTGACTCAGGCTAGTTTCCACTCAGCTAGTTTTTAGTCCTCTGACAATCAGATTCGTTTCCGGTTGGCAAGTATCCACCAAGTATCCTCCATCCCTGCCTACGAGCATGTAGCAAATGTTAGATCCTGAGCTGGCGAGCCATTGACCTACGATGATAACCTACAATGATAGTAACACTAATGTTAATACTAACCTGCTACTACTACTACAACATAATAATAATAATAATAATAATAATAATAATAATAATAATCTTTATTTATAGAGCACTTCAAAGCCAAAGTTGCAAAATACTTGACAAAGCAGAATAATAAACAAATCATAAAATCAGAGATAGCTAGTAACAACTCAAAAAACCCTTTCTGCCTAATTCTGTCTTTGACAAGTGACCCTTAACTAACTCCACCTTTGAATGCAAACAGGCCAATCAAAGTGTACAACATCTGCCAGCTCTGACCAGGGGTCAGACAACCTTACTTTGCTCATGCAATCTTTTTCAGATTTTCTTAATTTTTAGGCTGTGGTTGCACATGGTTCTGTGCTAGTCATGGTTAAATGTTGTGTCTGGGGCATTTTTAAAAGTGATTCTTGTTATTCGCAATGTTCAAAGGAGATACACATTCTTTACCTTTCCAAAAAAGGCAGGGTGGGATGATGGCTTGAGCAAGGGATAGGCTAAAGATGCGGTGAATACAGCTAAGAGCTGGTCAGCACATGCTGTCACATTTCAACAAAGGGAGGACCCAAAATACAAGACACTAAGACAGATGACAAATGCAACAGATGGTGAGCTTTAATGAAAGCTGTTAAAAAAAATACATAAAACCAAAAATCCAGAATCCAGAATGTGAAAAAACTGTGTTGAGGGAATGACGTCACCGGGGACTTCCCTGGGAGAGGGGACAATTAGGGCTGATGAGGAACACCTGGGGGAGATGTGGTGAACAAAGGGTGTGGAGGAGAGCAGACGTGAGCAAGCCTGGAGACGTGGAGAGAAGCTGTCCGGAGCTGGTTGGAGCAGGGGCACTGTTGGCGGGTGGGTGCTGTTCGCAGCTTCTAGTGCTGCCGGCAGTGAAGACA
>JAQLOL010000019.1:21674419-21698103 GCA_029783665.1 Naso thynnoides | reverse complement strand
AACGTTTCTCAATGGAGAGTGGCCAGACGCTTCTCACAAAGTGAAACGATGTGGAAGCGGATGGTTAACCAGGCTAGACTGGAGTAGTGACTAGTAGAAAATGTAAGTGAAGTCATCCCCCAGTTGATGGGCACACACCTTTTGAGCTCAGCCAGGGATATAATCAGGTGTCAGGCAGTCAGTTCCTGCCCTATCTTCAGGGTTTACATTTTTGCAGCACCCCTACATCCAAGTATCACTCTTCACTCCTCAGCAAACCAATCAATTCACCTCAACCACTCTAGAGCATTACTACAGAATGCACCATTAGTCATCTACTTGGCCATTTCTGTTGTCAACTATTGCCACCCTAATCATCCAGTTGGTGCATCTCTCTTTCTTCCCAGTAGCTTCTAATCTATGGAATCCAGCTTGGACTTATGTCCCTCAACTCTTCAACTTCAACTGAAGATGGACTTCTTTTTTTCCCCAATATATTTGGGTTTTCTGTTCTAATACCCTAACATGGGGCAAAAAACTCCACTTGGACAAGTTAAACATTTCCTTCTGCGTTCTTCTTGGTTTCTGAAAATCCAAGAGATGGCCCTCATTATGGCTGAGCTATTTTTGGTTTATAACATGATTTTTACATCTGAGTTTAATTAAACACTCAAAAAGAAAGACCCCAAAGTCTACAAAATTCCCTACACTTTAGCACAGTTTTCAGTTTTTGCCCTAGAAGGCTGAACTTTGGCATGGAGGTCGTGTGTGTGTGTGTGTGTGAAGGTGTGTGTTTGTGTTCATGCCAATTGGCTAAAGGGGAGCATGGTAATGGGAGTGGCCTATTGCAAAAAGGCGCATAACTCCCAAATGGACTGACAGACTTGCACAAGATTTAGTGGAAAGGTTAATCATGAACCAGAGGATCGCTGATTACCTGTTCGGACCAACAGGCAAAAAGGGGGCATGGCAGTGGGAGTGGCCCATAACAAAAAGACACATGACTTCTAAACAGATTTATGTAATATGGCCAAACTTTGCAAAACACACATACACACACACTTTCATGGCTTGTCTCGCTCTCACACTTAACCCCCACCATCTTCCACAACTCATCAACTGTTTGTTTTAGACTCTAAATTCTTGTGGGAGGCATCATTGTACACAGTCATTTTTATTTCTTCACAGCCTTTCTTTCCAAATATACCGCAAAGAAAGGATATTTTGCATCCCAACATTTTTTGTTGCAGGTTGCAGCTAATGTGAATGCAGGTTTGCTTTTTCATGTCATGCTAATCACTTTACTAAAGGATGTAGAGTTTTCTCATTAACAAGCAAAAGCCATGTTTAAATTCAGTGTCACCAAAAGGCTTGTGTTTTGTTGAGGTCTAACAACTGCTTCGAATGAATTTCTCTTTATAAAACCCCAGCCTGACCTGTACTACAAAGCAAGACTGAGGTATGTTAAGGTCTAACCCATGATTTTCAGGGTTTCAATGGTTGTTCACTTCTTATTGTGGGACTTCTCCACGGTAACTTACACTGCACACCCAACAAAGCGTACAACCAACCTACATGCAAATCGTGAGAGGAAATCTAAAGCCAAATTCATACTTTCTGCATCCATGACTCCATGAGGGTCCACTAGAGTACTTATGTCATCAGTTTTTCATCAGAGGTTGTATCTCCAATTTGCAACCGTGTAGACTTTTGCGGACTTGTCTGCATCCTCACTGCAAACCAGTCCTGTAGCAGCCAGTCTACTGGGCAAAGTGGAATGAATCCTCCAGGTGGACTCCAGAAAAAGGCATAAACAGGTCAGTGGTTACCGCAGCTGTCTGTATTTGCCTCTCTGTGAGTATAATCCGAGCCTTAGGGTGTGTATGACACCCTCATTGGCACAGAGGGCCAGCTCATCAGCAATGTACTCCTTTAAAGAGAAGCCCTCCCTCCTGTCTTTAATTTTTTTGTTGTTGTTGTTGTTGGCTGCAAGCAATTTTAAAGCCATTTTTCCTTTCTTTTTCATACATTATTGTCGTACTACAGACAGTGATTGAAACACCTAAGTCTTTTCTAAGTTAATAGATATGAAAGTAAGCCTATCTGTGAATGTTCTACTTAGTCCAGGTCATAGTCATCCAGGCAATTAAAACGAAGGCAATTGGACTTAGTAGTATGTCTGTGAAGACGTTTCGCCTCTCACCCAGGGGGCTTCATCAGTTCAAGCATTGGAGTAGAACTCTAACAACACGAGTTGTAGAACTCGAATGACTCCGACAACTGTCATTCACGATTAACGTCATGTGACTCCAATGACTCTGACGACTGTCGTTTCAGTCGTTGGTCTTTGTAAACACCTTCACAGAGGTTAAATACCTGAATTTCTCACCAGTTAGCCAGACTAGCCTAGTCTAGTCAGACATGCATGAATTGATGAAGCCTCTTTGATGAGAGGCGAAACGTCTTCACAGACATATTACTAAGTCCAGTTGCCTTGCCCAGAAAGTAAGCCTACCTTATTTTTTTAATGCTTGTTTTAATTTGCTCCCGTTTGCTGTGACACAGCTGTGGTCACAGCTCAAAATAAGGCTAAAATTGTTGTGCACAACATCAGAGTACTTCGTAAGAACATTCATTTAATAGAATGCAAAAAATAAGTAAATCGGTTTTATTGTACTTTAATCATGGGGCAGTGAGCCTTTTCACTTACACAATCATACAGTCAGCATACTTTTTCAGCTGTCCTTGCATTTGCCAGGAGTTGTGTTGCTCTAGCTTGGACTTTGTAAATAACTTCTTTGAATATGTCCAAATATTTTTCTGTGTTTGTAGAGTAAAAGACTTGTCCATGTGTGCAGCTGGTCACATGCTGCAAAAAACTGCTCATTTTGTGAATGCACTCTTGACTAAATTGGAAAAACCTGGTTGACTAGCCAAGTTGATAACCATGTGTGACTGCTTAGTGGACTGCGTTTGTTAGGCTAAGAGAGGCCAGATAATTAAAAAAAAAATGCTTGGAACACTGAACTTGCTTTGTAGTACAGGCCTCTGATCACCTTAAATGTCACTAATAAAGTTGCTCATCACTGGTTGCCTTATATGTAGGCTACACCAGTTGATATCTCTGACAAAAGTAGTACCCTAGTAGTAGTAGCTGCAACAGGTCAGTCCAGTTATGCTGATCACCAGGAGAACAAGAGGCATTTGGTGTTTCTCTGCCATGCTCTCTGTGCCTGTTTGAACAGGTAAAACATAGAACTTTAGTCACAGACATTGCTATACCATCCTTCCACAGAGCCAATTCTAAGTTTTTAAGTTGGTACATTGGTAGTATTTTTAATTGCAATGAAAAGCCATGACCAAAAAACAGATAATAAAACAAATAAGCTTGGATGGTACTAAGGCATTACAGTATGCTGAGGTATTTAGAAATCCCAAAGGGATGATTTTCAAAAACAGTAAGTCCTCTTTCTACAAAAATGACACAGAGGTGCTGTATTACATCATGTATTTATCGTGAAAACCACACAATACTAGAGGTCAGTCTGTACTCGTGGAACAGGCAGCTGGGCTGAGAAACATGGTGACTGAAAGTGGTTGGAATAATGATACTGGCTTTTTTAGGAGTATTTCGGATGTAGCCCAGATGGTAGAGGTTGGCCAGCCAAACCCAACAAGACTTGTCTAAACAGGCTGATTGCATATTAGAAAAACAGCATTTAAGCCAACCTAACCTAAAAGCAAACTTAGTAAGCCAAGAATTTAATAAAAACCTTTTTATTGTGTTTGTCAAAGTCTGGTTGCCAGACAAAATTTACAAAAGTTATCATTCAGTTTCTACCACACATTATACATTTCTGTGCAATTCTGAGTTTACACCGCTAATCCTGTTTTGTATTCTCAAGTAAAGCAAAAGACATCTGGGCCAGAGTAAGAGGAATCAACAACATAAATATCTGACTTGGTATAGGGAGAAAAGTAATTCAATTTTATACAACAGCTTAAGTCACAAAAAATACATTACATACATTAACCAGACAAAACCCACCGTTTGACACTTCAATTCTCCATGTCAGTCAGAAGTCCAGTTGTTATGCAGAGATATTTACCGATACTGTAAGTGTTCAATATACAATATTTGAGTTCAAAACACAAAAGAGAAACAAAGGAACTTGTCAATCTTGATTTTTTTTCCCCCCCATTTCTTAGCTTTTCAGCTAGAGCTGGAACTGATAACGTTTGTGCACTGAGGTTCACAGAAGGAGCCAAAGCGCCCATAGATGTCTTTGGCTCGAACCGCAAAATGATACGTGGAGCCAGATTGAAATTGGGTCAGAGTACAGGCCATAGGGAGAGGGAGGGCCTTCACCTCTCCAATCTTCTTCCAATGCTGTTGTGCTGCATTACTGTTAGAGTTGTCTTGATGGAAGGCATAGAGGTGATAGCTGTCTACAGCTGCACAGGTCCGATCAGTCTCTGCCACACACCAGGACAGCACTATACCGGTTTGACTTGGCACCAGCTTCAGCTGAGGCTGCTGAGGAGGCGAGGTCCGCTCAGCATCTGGGGGTAGGCGTGGAGGTGCTGGTGCAGGAGGGAGAGGGGGCAATGCCATGCTTGAGACCCTGGTTGGCGTACTGGTGGTTGCAGTGCGAGATTTTAAGGAGTCCTGTAAAAGAGAAAACTTTTGTGAGGAGTTTTTTCTCTGGCGAAGTGTGCTAAACATAATCACTTTTCAAAATTTCTTGAAGTATTTAAAAAGCACCTAGTAATTGTTCATTTGTAAAGTGCGTCTTGAATGGTTATGGAAAAAGATTTCCATAAGCTGAGATAAATACCTGACAGCTTTCAATCAAGGCTTTTACAGTCAAAAGTCAGTCTGGTGTGCAAAGACAACTGGACTACAGCTGGCCTTGTAAGTAGTCTATTACAATAAGATCCACAGATTTTACTTATGTCATATGCAAATACCAAATTACACAAGATTTAAAGGATAAGTTAGGGAATTAAACTACAGTTGAACAAAATATGTAAATTGCAGTTGTTAATCCTCACCAGTGAGGGGCGTTGGTGAACTGATAAGTGAGGATTGCTGGACGAGTTCTGATTGCTCTGCGGGGACGACCTTGCTCCTGCACCTGAGGGCACACAAGAAAATTTCATATGTATAATTAAAATAACACAATTTACACACATGATATCACTCTGATATGACACGTTATCACACCATGTTTTTTTTAGAATTAGATGGTAAGCCAGGCTGAAGTGTAGAACAATGGTTTATATGTATCTGGAGTTGGTTTATACTTCACATAATCACATGTATGCATGAGATCACCTCTTCATGCTCTCAATATAATGATGTGGTCTTACTGTTGGTAATGCTGACGGCTGGGTGAGGACGCTGGACAGGTGAGGGAGCTGCAACAGTGGCATTCTTCACTCCTGTCACTGAAGAACATACGGTAAAACGTAATTAGACAAAAGTATATTTTAAATAATTGTTGAAATAACAATAGATTTTATTGAGTGGAAAAAGAGGTGCAACTCAACCTTACCTTGTACATCATCATCATCCTCAGTGAGATCGATGACAGAGCCTTTGGGTCGTGGTGCTGCAGTAGCTGCTTTAGAGGGAGTGGATCCTGTTGCTTGGTTGTCTTATAGAAAAGACAAAAAAGTATATATGATGTTAACACCTCACATCTCTTTTGTTAAGATAAAGAAAATCAATCAGGTAGGCAAATGTACACAGACGGACATGGTAGTTAAACCTCTTAAAAACCAGGCTTCTGGTTCAGGCCCTTGATTGAGAAGGACATAAACCCCCCCCCCCAAAAAAAATAGAGTTAATCTCTTCAACGACAAGGTCTACATGAGTAATCTTGGTGTCATAATAAAAGTGGCACTTGTGAGATTTCTGTAGAGGTGTACGCAACAGTATTTGGTCGGATTAATTCAAGATGGAACACAGCAAAAAAAGTACATATTTTATTTGTGCCTAACATTATTTTATACAATTAGAATTAATATTCAGAAATTTCTGAGACAGGCAAATGACAGCCAGTTTGAATTTTTGAAAATCTGCTGATTGCAGCTGTGACAGTTTAAATACTTCTTCTGTAGACAACAGCTTTGAAAATCAAAGAACAGCCCTACCTGTCTTTGATGTTAGAGACGTCCCTTGTGGCGGCCCTGGAGCAGTGGAGCCTGTTGCTGCCGGCCCTGAGGTCGCAGGTGAAGAGGCTGAAGACAAAGCTCCTGCTACAGAGACAGACTGAGCCGGCGTCCTGGCTGTGGTCACGGATACCCCTGCGTTGGGCGTAGTGATACCCCCAGCGCCCCCCTGGTAGACAGCACGGGCAAGAGATATCTGGGTAGATGACATCTGACCAGTGGAGGCCTGGAGTGCTGGGACAGTGGCAGCGGCTGGGGCAGAAGCTGGAGCTGTAGTGATTGCAGGTGCAGGCTTGAGAATAAAAGTGGTGGTGGAAGCAGTGGTTTTGGCCTTGTTGAGGGAACTGGCTGTGGACAAAGATGAAACAGGAATGTTGACCAACGTTCCTGCCTGGCCATTAGCCATTGATAAAGGCAGCTGGATGAGCAGCGGCTGGCCTGTAGCCATCATGCCACTCCCAGGGGCTGTCTTTAGCAGTAGGGTGCCTGGAGGACTCTGAGTGGTGATGCCAGTGGCTAAGTTGGAGGCAGCGTTGGCGGTGGAAGTGATTAGCTGGAGAATGGGGGCCTGCTGAACCACTGCAGTGGAGGTGGGGGTAGGGACTGGACCTGCAGTGGGGGCTGGCTGAGTTGCCAGGACTGGATTTGCTGAGGGAAATAGGAAAAAAGTTTTGTTTCAGATTTGTTACTGAGATGTTAAACTGAACAACATCCTGCTCTCCTTTACTTGTCTATTCCCTCTTACAATCATTAATTGGCTACCTACTTAATACAAGGTTTCAAAAATCACAAGCAAAAAAGTTGTCTTTATTTCCATCTTTTGTTTTTTGAAAGCAATACTTGTTAGCATGATCAATTTATGGCTGGTTTTTGTCTTTTAAAACATGCCTTTTCACTTTAGAGGGCAACTACCACAGAAACTAAGAAACTACCATTTAGACAGAACAACATGATCACATGAAAAACATGTAAACTTCACATAGACAAAACAGGACCGAGATTCAAAACCCACAACTTTGTTTGGAGGTGACACGAATAACCATGGTGCCATGGCCAACACAACACAACACTCTGTACAAAGGAAACTGCTACTCACCAGTTGTGCAAGATGAAGAAACAGTGGTTGGAGTCTGCTTTACCTCAATGGAGGTCCGGACTGGCCTGTTTAGAAAGATTGCTTATGCTTAGAGCTGTTCACCTTTAGAGTGTTCATGACTACAACAGGGAGGAAACTGAATATGTTATGGTGAATATTTAATTTTATTCAATTTTATACAGTCATCAAGAGCAACTTTTGGGGAGATTCCATCTCATACATGTGAGTGTTTTCATTAAAGCATGTAACAGTATGGTAGTATAGTTCACTGGTTTTTAAGTGTGGTGCCATTCCACAACTTCTTATGTACAAGTCACAAGAGATGTATATGATCTTCAATCTGCAAATCATTTTCATGAACGCTGAATAAAAATGTAAGGCAATGAAAGAAATATTCAGACAAAACGTCATAATTCAAATGATGCATAATGACAATTGTCCCAGTATGCTTCTGTTCCTATAACACATGACTGTCAAAATGGCAGAGAAGTTCTTTCCTCATATTCTCGAAAAAATTCCGGTCTTCTCTTCACTCGCAGTATTTCATTGATAACATCACGAATCTCTCTCCAGCTGTCACAAGACATTTCAGGAAATCTGCGCTCAATGTACATCCTCATTGTCCTCCTTAAGTTTCTAGGCAGTGCCTCCTTCCCCATTAATCCAACATAATTGACTTTTGCGACCCAGTCACAGTAGACATCATATGGGACCAAGTAGCGAAATATGTAAGATGCGTAGCGGTCAGATCTGGGAATCCCTGAGCTTCTCTGACAGTTGTGGTAGAGCACTTTCTCCAAGTTGGAAGTGATTGTGCGAAGTTTAATGTCTGCTCTGCATTTTCCTTCACTGAATTCTTCCAGTTTTTTTGCCATGGCAATATGACGTGACAGATCTTTGTCCTCTTCCACCTTCACTTCCTCTTCTTCCTTCTCCTCCTTGACAGACAGTACAGCAGTCTCACCAACAGTGGGCGCCACTCTCTCTCTGGGCACCTCAGGCTGCGGCTCTATTGTCTGTCGACGCAGCACGCTGTTGGGAGGAGAGGTGCAGTTTAACTACACTCTGCACTGCCTCAGGAAACGCTCAGGCTTCACATTGTAGAACGTCACAAGACTCAGGACCTGGACCCACGCAGGGTTACTTTGCAGGTGCAAAACACAGACTGGCACGACGGTTTTTTTTATTCCAAACCAGTCTTTTTGGAGTATTTGGAGTGAAGTTAAAGAGTTTAAAAAGTTGATCCTGACAAACCGAACAAGGGACATGGAATCTTGGTTTCCAAAAAGGTATGGATTTGGAGGATGAAGGAATTCTCTATTCAGTCCATTAGTTTTAAATTCAGTCTCTAGTGATTACAGATAGCAGCCCGGGACAATGTCAACTATTTATGCTGTGAACGGCTTTGTGTGTAGCACTGGCTTCAGTCCGGTATTGTCACGTTCATACAAAGGCCAAATTATATTCACACAAAATATCAAAGTGCAGATTGCGAACATGTTCAAATACATTTATGATGTGAATTTTGATAAATCAAGATGTTTTGCTACATTATGAATCTGGCAAACGTGAGCTTGCAGAAAGTGATCAAAATCACTTCCTTAAAACCCTAAGAACCTCACTGCTAATTTTACAAGTTAACATACTTAGTATAGTTGACAGGAATTTTTAATATAGTTCTAGCTATGGAAACACTTACCGTTGAGCTTGAGGGTTGTTTGCAACAGTTGCAGTCTTGGCAGCAGTAGCAGCAACAGCAGCAAGCGCCTGAGGAAAGAAATCAGAATTTGTCAGGACATTTCCAGACAAAATCACTGGGATACCAATTTCACTTTATCATGCAACAAAAGAAAACAACCTCATACCTCTTGTTTCCTTTTGTTTTCTGCTGCCTGATTGGCTTCCCCAAACTTTTTTGCTAGTCGGGCGATCTTGGCCTGAACAAACAGTGGACAGACAGATGGACTTCAGATAAGCACCTTGCTAACTGTAGGATGGGAATTTTAACGAGTCATAAATACATAGTACTAATCAACAAATGAATACATTACAATGTTGCAAATGCTCTGGTTTAAAAAAACAAAAACAAACCAAAAAAACTATACATGACAATGTTACCGTCTACCTACTTGAAGTGTGTTAATGGCGGTCTGGTGTTTAGTGGCACAGTCAATCTTGTCTACTCTGTTCTTCAGCTCTTCAAAATGAGTGTCAAAAATGGTCGCCTGCAATGCCCTCAACCGTTCATCCACTAGCTGTTGCACAATCTGTGAATAAATAGCAAGTTAATGGACAAAAAGGCTGAATTAATTAAATGAATAAAACAATCAATATACAGCAGCACCAAAGCAGGTTCAGTTTGTTTAGACTTTGAGAAAGATTTTGAGCAGAATAGTTGCATACAAACCTTTTCGAGTTTATGGTGACTGCCAGCTTTTGCAGTAATTTTAAGTTCCAGTTGGGCCTCCAACTCCTCACGCTCCACTTTAGGTCTCTTACCCTCTCTTTTAATGGTTTGTTCGTTTTCACTACCCTCTGATAAGGTGCGCTTTAGTCCTGAGGTGGAGCCCTTGTCCTCTTGCACTATTTGGAAAACAAAAATGCAGGCTGGTTAGTATGCCCTGGATTTATGCTTTCTGTTTCTCCTTTGTTTTTGGTTGGTCTTTGTCCATCTCAGTTAAGGCAGGACGAATAGACAACAGGACTTCGGAGACTACACTAACAGCTTTAAAGGACTTCATGTTTTAATAGTGTTCTACCATTAGGGCCCTATAAAATACATTTGATTTTTTTCCAAATTTCATTAAATTTTTTCCCAGATTCCATTTTTTCCCAGATTCAATTTTTCTGATTTCTGTTTTACCTGTTTATGCTTATTTTACCAGCAGAAGGTGTCTAATAAAGTGAATGACTAACAAGCCAAAAACCTAATAAGTTATAACGATATTTTTTTAACACAACACAACATTGCAGATTTTATAAATCTTTTATCATGGGTCTTCTGTGAGGGGCAGTTCTATGTTTGTCAAACACATGGGGCAGGTGAGTTTGTGGGAGGCTACTCTCATTTTCCATCAGCGCCTCGTTTGCAATGTCTCATTAGAAACCATAAGCTGCCATAGCTTTTTTAGCTTTTTTAAGGCGATGTCCAACTAGGTGCACACAGCCACAAAGTCCTGGAAAAACTCCAGCATGCTGTTTTCCCTGTTTCCTTGTTCTTCACATGATCTTTCCAAACTGAGTGGTCATATTTTACGGGTCCAGTCAACAGTATGCTGGCAGAATTTACAAAACAGCTTATCACCTGGCTCAAGTCGCTTGGGTATTGCTCTGCTCTGAATTTAGGCTAAGAATTTAGGTTATTTTAGAAATTTTTAGTTTTATAGACGACTTGTTCATCTCAGTCACTTCAGCATTGTTGGGAAGTTAAGCAGGGCTGGTCCCAAGCGCATCAGGTCCCCCTGGAAGACTGTCTCTTGACAAAATGTTACGCATTCTCCCTAGACCAAAATTTTAGTCAAATTATGGCAAATTCTGCAATATTCACATTTAACAGTTGATTCAATTTTTGTTGCTCAATTTCCTGATTCTGTCCACATTTTTCACATCCAGAACAAAGGCCCCTATACTATACTTTTTGCTTCACTTCAACTTTTACTATTTCATCCTTGTTTTGAAAATCCTGTTCATATAACTGCTTACGATCTCCAGTGATCCCAGTTCAGTTACATTTAAACCAAATTTTCCACAAGATGTGTGAGTGATTATAAATCACACAAGGATTGAGACTTCCCCTCAGATATACAAATTCTAGTTCCCTGGGATATTCTGGTCTATTGTAAAAGGCATTGATACAAAACACTTTTTACCATCTCTTTTTCTTAAGATAAAGGTACATTTTGTGGCTTCAAAGTGCAAATCCTTGTCCATGTCACTGTGTCATACTTTCCTTTTATATTACATGTACATATGCTTGTATATGTGATTTACTACATTAAGTGATTTTCAGACTATGAGCTCTGTCGCAGTGTCTTCAAGGGCAACTTAATTTTACATGTCAAAAACAATGATCAAGTTGTAGGGAGTATGACACAGTCTGTTAAGTTTGAAAAAACTACTCAAGTGACATAGTCCAGGTGAAGTGTCTTCAGTTTGAAAACATTGCTGACACACTTTGAGTGTGAAGTTCAATGCACCAGACAGGAAGGGTCTAACAAAAAGATGATAATGAATTGTGCCATGGGAAGTGTACAATCCAGTGTTTTTGGACATTGACCAACACCTGGATCAAAAGGACATTTGATTGTTTGTTTGATTTGTTTGGTTTGTTTGATTGCCTTGCGATTGCTTTGCAATGCTAAACTTTTTAAATACTAATTTTAAATATATCCTAGTAACATATACAAATTCCACAGCATTCCATTTTGAGTCCAATTTGTTACTATGGCAAAACAAAAATAAAACCCCACATGTATAAAAATTGGGAATATTTTTGCATTTGGTTCCTTTTTTCAGATTTCTGTTGAACTTCATTAATATGGAGTAAGTATACTGAAGTTATCTAACACATCCAATCTCTCATACCTGTATCAGATGGAGGAGTGGATGATGGCCGAGATAGCTTTGTAGTTTGTCTAACTTCAGTTTTTTCCTTTTTGGTCTCTACTTTCACTGAGTCCACTTCCATCTTTGTCTCATTTACTGATCCCTTCTTCACATCCTCTTTTTCATTCTCTTCTTCTTTTATGTCCTCCTCTTTGATTTCCTTTTCTTGTTTTAAATCCCCACAAGAAGAAGATGCTGGACCAGCAGAAGACTGACAAGAGGGAGAGGAATTGGAAGTTGTGGATTTGGGGGAAGAAGGCTTTTCATCATTTATTTTGGCTGTGGAGGCCTCAGGGTCCTTGGCCTTTACAGGGGCATTATCTGTAACCATTGGTTCTGTGCAGTCAGATACTGGAGGCGACACAGATGAAGATGGAGCCAAAACTTTAACAGATTCTTTTGCCAAATCCACATTTGGGTCCGTGGTTGAAGTCTGTTAAACATAAAGAAGAGCATGATGAGCCATATATAACTAAGGTTTTTGGACCCTCCATCAATATTACTACATCATTTGTCACAATCTAGGTAATTCCAACATAAATTATGATCATTCTTACTACAATGAAGGGTGCAAACAAGAGTGAAGTTGGGACCAACAACGCCACAAAAATTTGTAGGCATTTACCTCTTTCTTTTTCATCTCTTGATTCACCTCGGTGTCTTTTTCTTGGTTTTCCTTGGATTCTGTTGGTGCTGGTGTAACAGACTCATCTGATGAAGACGGCAAAGTATCTTTCTTTTCCTCCTCCATCTTTTTCAGTTCAAAGTTCAGAGAGTGGAATGGTGATGTGGGAGAAGTAGGAGTTTCTTCCTTTGCTTTTGGGCTTTGCGAAGAGGCAGGGGAAGGGGACAGGTTTAGGGACAGGAAAGGAGCAGGAGAGCTGAGAGAGAATGGTGATGCAGGGGATGTTGCAGGTGGGGAGTTTGAGTCCGAGATGTTGTTTTGCTCTTTGTCTCCCATTTTTTGTCCATCCTCTTTGTGTGTGCCATTCATTAGCGGTGGAGGAGAGGTGTCAGACAAACCTGGTGCTGCTGTCAACAAAGTGCTGTGAAGACTGTCCAGTTGTTGTCGATCACTGATCTTCATGGTTTTCCTGGCACGGAAAATCTTTTTCTTTTCCTCTGTCACAACGACTTCCATCACTGCCTGAGGAGTGACAAGGAGAGATTGAATGTCATGAAAGATACTATGAATCAAGGAAAGATCGACAAAACCAGAGTGATAGCTGTTAGAGCACACAGTCACAGTCTCTTCCGCTTATCAACCTTTTCTGGACTCTACGCACTGTATAAAAGAGAAAAGGCTGCTTAGTATTAGAGAAACCACTAGAGGTCACTGTGAAGCACTATTTTTTTTTTTGGTTTCCTGTTTTGTAGACAAATGTTCACAGAGACCTGCATACCAAAGTAGTTATCAGCAGACTGTTCTTTAACTACAAATTTGACTCACTATGTAAGCCCAGTCACACAGATCCTTACTGCCTAATCACACACTGCTGTCCTATAGTGACAAGAGTCAAGGAGCAGCTCAGTAACAGAGAGAGAGATTTTCATTTCAGTCAAAAAAGCTGTAACTGCTTTGAGAAATCCCCTTTTTCCTGATTTTCAAAGCAAACTATGGCCTTCGTATTTACCTAAGCATCAATTCAAAGAACAGAAACAACACTGACGTTAACAATAGCAGTAACCCAACCTTCCTCCCATCCCCCCATGCTCCTATTTGTTCATTTCTTAGCCAATCAGAACAGGCAAAGTAAGGCTGGGTTGGCAGCAGAAAAGAGGCTATGCAAATCATGAAAGGTTTTCCGTACAGAGTTCTGATTATTGCACATATTGTAGTGTCGGGGCTAGCTGCCATTTTTAATATGTATTCATTTTATGTATTTTAATTTTATATGCATGTGATTATTTAAAATGAGAAATGCATTGCAGCTGTGTGCTATAAAATAATAATAATAATTTTACATTCAATAGCAAACAGGAAATTTGCATTGATGATAAGTGACATGTATTGCAAAAAAAAAATGCGCAATACTCACCTTCAAGCTGAAGAGTTCCTGGTCATGTATTTACCAAAGATTCTTCGACAGCCTGAGGGGAGAAGAGATGTATTTTTTAAGGAAATTTTGCATTGTCGCTTCAAACTACAAAGACAAGATCAACTATGAATAAAATCCACAGACCATGCACATGAAAGTCTAGCCCTGAGTTTAGCTGCTTTGAGGCAGTCCATCTTCATCCCTTCAGCTGTAACTGGGTTTTTAGCTTCAAGGGTACATATTTATTTGTGGAGTCATACTGAACTTCATTTCACTGGAAGTACAATAATGTTAATGAATCAAGTATTTGGACTTCATTTAATTACATTAAACCATACAATAAAGCATTCATTGGGCACTGATATGATTCTTGGAGCCCTTCAACATGCTTACAAATGTGACTACAGTCGCTTTGTCAGCTTTCCAAAATTATTAACACCTACCTACCCTATCACCCCCCACCCAAGAAGATAGAGATTCAAAACAAACAATTTTTTTTTTTTCAGAACAGTGGACAGAGAGAGGCATCAAACTGCAGGAGAGACAGTCCAGCCACAGGGTTCTGTTCTGTTTTTTTTAAAATTTTTTTGTTAACATGTTTCTGCATCCCTCAGATCAAACGTCACACACCTCTAAAGTTGTGATAAAAAGCAGACAACTTGTAGATATTGTATGTAGATGAATCTGTGTGGATTTCGAGTAGGAACAGAACACATAAAAACAGCTATTACTCTAATAAGCTCTCAAATCTTATCTGGTGAGAGCAATAAACTGCTTTAGTTTTCTACTTCAAAGTTGGTTAGCATGACTACTACGGCATTGCTGACCTGCAAGACTGCAGCTGACAGAGCCATCTGTAAAGTCGCTGTTTAATTTAGCCATGTTTATTTTGCAACCTAGCAAGCTGTCACATGTGCGTGGAAAAATGCAACATGCCCTAAGAAGACTGATCTGAACTGAGTGTACACTTTACACTGTAAAGCTGAGCAGCACACTGAGATGCTGGCGCATACGCACAACACTGAAAGCCATTCTTACTCTGCTTTCACAACAGCAAGTATGCTTCCTGCAATGACAATAAACCCCTAATAAAACAAGTTGGAGATATTTTAGCTTATTTAAATTTAACCTGAGGAGAATTTTAAATAAAGTCAGCATGAGCAAAAAACAGCGATGTAAAATGCCAGCACGATCACTGGTACACTTCACATTCCACTGTTATTCCACACTGCGCAGAGCACAATATCCCCTCCCCCATCCTAGGGCCTCATTTACTGCGCCTGGAATCAGTGCAGAAACTCAAAATGGCCGTCAGCTCTGCTGTTTGCTGACAGACTGAGCTCTCAGTAGCTAGCTGAACAGGATTCTCTGTTGAATTTATGCTGCAGCACCACTCTGTTTTATAGAATTTTTTTGTTCAGCCTTAGACTTCAGCAACATGGCACTGTAAATAAAATGTAAAGAATATAAACTTCATTATATTAAATACAAATGTTAAATATACCAAAAGTTCAACTTTATTTTTTTAACCATTTGTCATCTACAGTTAATCTAAGTCATTTTACTGTGCTTGGGGAAAAAAATGTTATATTACATCATGTTTTTTTGTTTTGTTTTGTTTATAGTTCATATGCACATTAGCTCTTAAACACTGCAATAACAATAAGGACTTAAATAAGTATATTTTTTAAAATTTATGCAGAGTTCATCTGTCAAATTTAAAAACAGGACTACCTGAGGCTATGTCACGGAGTTCTCTGCCAGCCTAACAACCATCAAACATTTCATGTTAGATGCAGGTGTGGGATTAATGCACATCTCATTTTACATTACCAAATGCTAGATATTTAGACTTTTTTTTTAAGAAAAAAAAAAGAACAACTTAATTTACTTCACACAGACTCAAAGTTAGGCTTAAATTCCAGGGAAAGCTTGATAAAGCCATAAATAGTAAATCAACAATTTCTAGGACAGAAAAATTAATGTCTCTGAGGGGAACACACTTGGGTCTAAATAAATACCCAACAATGATGTTTCACAGATTGTCCACCTTCTCTCCTGGTTTAAAACCACTTCTTTCCCCTTAAGTTGCGAAATAGGTACCTCTTGTTTGAAACCTACTGTTTCAACAGCGGGTCACCAACTACTAAGTGGCTGGTCAAATGTGAAGCTTTTTCAAACCTGACATGCAAATCTCTTCAACTAAAAACAATTGGAGACAAAGGTGACTAGGGAACCACTCCTGCAGCAGGAGGACTCAACTGCCTCTGTGACACCAAGCAAACGGAGAAGAAGCAAACACCTGGGCCTTCCCACCACGCAGTAAAGGAACATCAAATATTTTCTTACAAGACAAAAATAACCCATTATTGGTCCAAATAAGAAAGATTCAACAACATTTCAGAAGGAGAACATCTTAAAAGTTAAAACTTAAACAAGATTCAAGTCTGTGTTTACGGCAATGAGGATTCATTCTCATCCCAAAGTACAAGCCCTTTCTTGTTGGGATGCAATTAATGGACAAATATGTGCAGTTTTGCAAATGGAGTTGTACTCTGACATCACCACGTTTTTGTATGAGTTATCATTTATCAACGATGGCATTTTTTTCCTGTGCTGTAGGACTAATACAAGTGACAGCATTTGCCCAAGGATCAATAGCGAACATGCAAATACCACTGATTCTCAAAATTTTGTATACTGTAAACCGCTGTGCTCTAGCTACACCAGCTTTCAAAATTCACATCACTGTGACCCACTAAAACATTGAAATTATTTCTTGAAACACAACACAGTCTGTAAGTGAAACCAACCACAGTGCTGCATGGACAAATAAACAGCAACAAGCCAGTAGGGACACTTACAACAAGTAAAAAATGAAAAGTACATTTAAAATCAAGAGTCCTTTTGTAGATGGACTGTGACCCTAATTTGTTGTTTGCAAACTGCATAAAAGACTCTACAATTACTTCATATTGGCGATAGTGATAGGATTTAAATTTTTAAGAGAAAAATGTTGCTGAAAATGCTTCAAGAAACAAACAAATAAAATGTTAACCTTTAGCAGGATGTTTGGGATTGAGGTCTTCCATATATTTGTTGATTGTGGGAGCAGGGAACAGCTGAGAGGCCAGCAGGAGAACATAAAAGAAAGGAGGAGGGACTCAGTTAGGACTAGTCCATCTCGTTCCTTGCAGGGGTAGGTTATATAAAGGACGTGTAGCCTACATGCATATGTGATAGATATTAATTGAACCACTTAAAAAAGAAAGCAGGCTGAATCCTGACACAGCAGTCTGCCATTACCCATACTAGGAAACACAAAGAAATAGGTTGCTGTTTTTTTCTTTCTTGTCTTTCTGATTACACTCATGAGTGCTGGATATATATACATGTATATATTTGCAGGCACCACAAATACATACTGATTAAAACTGTACCTACAACCGTTTGAAGTACAGCGTGGTGATTATCAACACCAACCTTAGCTAGCAGCGCACAGACAGAGGGGAAGTACACTCCACAGACTGTTGCTTAGCAACACCCATCCCCCAACTCTAGCACAAACTTGTCCACGGTATGGAAATCTGCAGCCAGCATGGACTAAACCATTCTGTCAAAAGGGCAGGGGAGACTCTCTTTTCTAAAATAACACCATAAGCACAGAAAGCTTAATAATAAAATAAGGTTGAGACAACACTGTAACACAGAAATATGCAACTAAAATGCTGTGCTGGAACTTTACTGTGTTACATGTAGAGTGAACAGGACTCAGTTTTTGAGATGGTGTCTTTGGCTAAAATAGATTGTTTTCAACATAGCAAAAAAGCACTGACATACTTGTAAGACAACAAAAACAAACCTTTCCTCTGGTCTCTACTGAATGTTTTAAAGATTTTATCTAAACGTGGTCACCATAGGTACTATGTACAAGAAAGTGAGCCCTTATGCCACTGAGCAGAGAACCAGGTTAGCCTCAGCTATAGGGTTACTACTAAACCTCTAATCATCCGAACACTGTAGACCACATGGGACCTTACTCTGGATGCAATATGACCTCACATATTAGCTTTCCTATAGAATATTATGAAGGCAATTCCATCAAGAACTGAGGAAAATCTATGGCATCAAAGGTTTTACCATTTGCTTCACTGTTCTGTCTGGCAAAACAAGACAATAACACATTCTCATTTATTCTGGTATACATTCGACCTTCCTTGAATGCCTCTCTCTTTATTGCCCCTGCTACTGCTTAAAAAAAGCAATGCAACCTTTGGAGAATTTCTACTGTTGACTACGCAAGAAGTAAGTTGTGACTGAGAATAAAACCAGTTTAGACTTTTCTGTCACTCCCATTCCAACATGGAAAGTTTCAATGGGACAATAAGTGGATGAACAGAGCAAAAATTCTGATGAAAAACATTTTTAAAATTACAAAATGTTTACCATGGAGGTAAGGAATTAAGAGACTGAGGCCTCTATATAGGTTAGAAAAGTAATTGTTCAGCTTATCACTAGACCACATCCCTTGTAAGTCAGTAGAAAAGGTCAAAGGTGAGGAGGAGGAGCCTGGTTTAAACTTTTACACCTAACTACAAAGCCTTCTTTTTAAGGTACTACATTCTCAAAGGCCTATCTGTAGTAACAATAAAACAGCAAATCTGCTTTTCAACAATTAAATGTGAAAAACATTTTCACATGAAAGAGAACAGGCCACCTTTAATATGTAAAAAGCACATGGTGCACTTTAGTCAAGGCCTAGCTAGCGGCACAGCCAGCGCTAAATAGTACACTCACAGCACACTCAATCTAGATGCAGCTGCGCCTGCCCTCCCCCATTTCTCTCTCCCTCTCTCTCTGTCTCTGTCTTACACACACACACACACACACATACATACACACACTTTCTTTCTCTCTCTGGAACAGCCTCTCCAAGTCAGACATGGACTGATCCATTCTAATGGCGGGAGGGAGTGGGGGTGGGGCATTCAAAACAAAAGAGATAAAAAATGAAGTATTGAGGTACTCTAACAGTCAATGTGCATTCACAAATTTGATAAATGAGGGCAAGGTGTTGATTTTCTTGTGTTTCCGCATAAAAGTTACATAATACCTCTAGTTATTTTAGCTGGTGTTTTTGATGGACTTTCTAAATATAAATCGATAGAAGTCAAATAAGCTCTTTGAACAGAAACATAAATATGACCACTAGTCATGATTACCTACAACTACCCCATAGAGACTGAAAGATTGTCCCTGCAAGTTCAAGTACTTTTTTGACAAGCATTTGACATTTACTAGCAAGAAATATCACTTTTTAACCTAAGAGTCCAATGCTAGCTGCGCACAGCAAGAAATTAGAGCACAGCCTGACACACTAAGCAGTCTGTATCCGCCCAGCCTCTCCCACAGGGAGGGCTGCTGTTGAACAGACTGAACCATTCCAACACGGGGGTGGTTCTTTGCTCAAGAGGAACAAAGGACACCCACCTAAATCTAAAAGATGTGCATTTTTACTTTTCTTACTGAAGTTTGCAGCAATATACTCTTCCAAAAACATGTAAGTTATTTTCTGATTTGAATAATTTAAACCAAATCAGAGAAATCTACTGTTGCAGAAGTAGGAGAGTAGAGAAGTAATTACAAATGAAAATGATCTTTCAATTGCAACCTCCACCTGTTTATCAAAAGCACTGTCATGAGAGTAAATAAAACCTTGCTGAGCGTTCTTTGCCCAGCCCCCCTTTCTGCTACTGTAGAAACATAAAATGGCCACCAGCGCTGCTGCGAACAGCATACTGAGCACTGGCATGAGCAGATCCTATAACAAACTCCGCCTCCTAAAGGAAAAAAAAAAAAAAAGCATGTGAGCATTGTATCTGCAGAAAATCTCCATACTCACACATGGATCTGGGGAGGAAAAAACTTTTAAACAGCAAATTTGATTTAATAATTTGAAATGATGTTATCTCTACATATAATAATGCTCATCCCTCAGTGCTGGTTTAGCGTTCCACTGTTGTTGTAAAGAGCCTACATATACTGTGCTCACTGTTTATCAACACTGACTGAAGAACAAAACTGAATACTTTCAGTTTTTTCACCTTACATGATTTCAAAGCCAAACTGCTCAATGATTTATCAATCTAAGTCGGGATTACTGGGTAATAAAATAGCACCTTTTCTCCTTTAGGCTGCCTTCAGTGCTTCAATCAATATGTCAGTAAACCTGACACTTAGCTGTCTCTGTCACAGACAATGCTGCTTGTCTTATTTTTTTATTAACTAAACTACAAAAATGTTGTCAGACATTTTCTATGAAGGCTAATAAATGGGTGAAAAAAAAAGATGTCAGCCAGTGAAAGCAGAGCCTGCATTCCAACGTTACTGCGCACAGTGCGCAGTCTTCCCCTCCCCCACCCTCACTGCCTGCATCTGGATTCACTGATACTCAAAATGGCCACCTGGTCTGCTGTGCGCAGCCACACAGTCCTTTGAGCCTGTTACATCGAGTACAACATCACACTAAACTGCACCACATCATTAAAACTAATCCATATGTGCATAATTCTCACAGAGACATTTAGTATCAGGGGAATTGACCTATTGAAATATTTAGCATAAAGAAAAGCAAGTTTTGCACGATTCTCCTAGAGCAGGTTACTATTATTGTTGGTATACTGACGCGATTAACTTTGACTGAATTCAGGCTTTTTTTAAAAACATGTTATACAGGCTAATATCATATGTTTCAATGATATGCCCTTGCTAACTGATTTTCTCAAGACGACCAGGTAAAAAGCAGTGATTGTGTAATCAGAAAAGGTATCTTTGCTGAGCAACAAACAGCTCCTCTTTGTCATCAACTCCAAGATTGAATCACATCAAGCTTGTCTTTGGAGTTTCATATTTTTCTTGTTTAGCATTTCCTCTGGGAGATCTCCAGTTTCCATCCCAGTCCAAAGCCATACAAGTCACATGGAATGGAAACTTCAAATACCCTGAGGTGTGAAAGGAAGTGTGGATGTGTTTGTCTGTCTAGATGTTAGCTCAGTGACAGACTGAGAATCTGGACGAGGAGGTACCATGCCTCTCAGTTAATGCATGCAAGGAGAGGCTCCACTCCTTTATGATCATGAACAAGGTGGTGCAGAAAGTATTTTGATGGGAGTAATTAAAATGTTTAGTCACATAAGCAGGATAAATGACTAAGGTTAACTATCCCATAACTATCAAATGAATAACTATAAAGTGAATATTGTTCTTCAATGATATTGTAGCTTACAGGGACAAAAAAAATTGTTAGTAAAAACTTAGTTCAGTAGATTTAATCTTCTAATATTTTCCAGAGTAACACTAACATACGGGATTAGATATGCTAACAAATGTTATAATTTGTGAAACAAATACTAGAGCTGAATCTTTCAAATGCAAACAGTTAATATACACATAAACTTAACAACCTGGTAAACAAAATATTATACATGTAAAATGCTGGTGAAATGAAACGCTCCTGTTTGTGTTCACATTGCACTTGATATCAGTCAAATGGTTTACTGAAAACTGAATGAAAGCAAATACCTATCATCCTCCACCTACTGCATTGTTTTTCAATGCATTTCTACATGATCAGACAGTTCTATGTTTTCTTTGTGCTTTCTTTATTAAAATAAAAATTACAGAAACCACAGTACATGCCAATTACTCTTTGCAACTGAATGACTTATTCTATTGCCTTAACTGTAGGCCACTGAGTTTCAGTAGGTTTAGTTGTATTTTAAGGAGGAAAATGAGAAAAAGATATAACAAATGGGTGAACAATTCAAACATGCCACAACAGTACTGTTAAGATATATTTATTCTGAAAACATGGTTTAACTATTCTAGAAGCACTACTTCTTACTGTTGCCCAAAACACTGTACGCGTGATTTTTTTTCTTTCAAATGAGGGGAGACTAGCAAGAGCAGGGCAGAAGGAAAAAAAGGGAAGAAAAACAGGGAGGGGTGGGGGTAGGCTAAACCAGGAGCTTCCATGTGAATCAAGTAAGCACATGGTGACTATTCTTTAGCCATGCGCTGCAGAGGGAGGCTAATGTCATGGCTACAAACAAATCCAATGAATGTTGACTGGCACACTATAGAATAAACAAAAAACAAACAAACATCAGGAACAAAGATTATGGAGGTTCCCTGAAGACAAAGTAATCATGGCAGTCTCAGCTAATTGCAGAATTAAAATATATTCATGCAGTTGCTCCCTCCTTTATTTGGTGAAATTTTGAAAACCTAAAAACCACCTTTAAAGTACCCACAGTTGAAATCAGATCGCATGAGCTATAGCTAGCTCTACACAGTCAGAGCTGAGGTCCACAGCCTTTCACAAGGGCGCCAACACCCCTCCCCCACACCAGCAGTGTAGAGTTTTACAGCCAAGCAGGACTAAACCATTGCAGCAAAAGGGTGTTCTCATCAACAAGGGAGGGAGCTAGAGAGGTGAATGACATAGTTAAGGCTTTCTTAACGATTCAAGCCCTGTAGTTTGAGATCAAAACTAGATTAGCCTGTATTTAACAGAAAAACACTACTGTTATCCTAACCTGTCCAAAATTCCAACCCTACCCCTAAAAAATGCAGGACACTCTCCTTGAGCTATTTGATCAAATTTTACGTCTCTGACACAATGACTCATCTGTGTAAATATTATGACATAGCACATTTCTCACTTGTTTCATTACAATCAAGATGTTTTTTTGAAAGAATGGGGCAAAAGCTATAAGCTGCTTTGATTCTGTCTGCTTGAAACATACATTTGGGCATGAGTGAAAGATAGCTATAAGAGAAATACAGATTGTTTTCTGTAGAAAAACAGGAATAAAAAACACCTAATGTTTCCAGAGCTTAATATAAATTAGTCAACAAGCTAGACTACTCAACACTTTCCCCACCCCCACTCCTTTCCTTTGATAGGTTGCTTGCAGTGAATGCTACAGCTCAAAATGGTTGCCGCTGCTGTAGAGTCTGAGTAAAAAGACTTCCTTCCCCGTTTAGTTAAAAGTATTGCTGCTTTACTCCTTGTTGGTTTGTTGTTTTCCTGTTTTGTTTTTTCTTTTTAACTTCTTTTGACTGGAAAGCGTTGACATTTTTTTGTGTCTTGTATTTAACCTGCAACATGTGGCAGCTGTCAATTCACACCTCGTTTTTGTACATTTCTCTATTTTATAGAACTGCCATGCTCAGCAATACTACTACTACTACTAAAACTAGTCCTACTACTACTACTGCCAATAATAATGATAATAAAACATTCGCAACTATTTTTTAAAAGGTACATAGTTTCTTTATTTACAGTTGTAGGGGTGGGTGATATGACAAAAAATGACATCTCACTTGTTTTTTGTTCAGTTTTGTTTCTTATCACAATTTTAATGCCTATTTTTCAAAGTTGCCCAATAGTACAACCAAATCAAAATTCCCATGTAAAACAACAACAACAACAACAACAACAACAACAACAACAACAACAAGACATATAACCTGCAGGGGTAAGAGATAAAATCGACACGTAGATGCATCACAGTGCAAGCCTCAATTATTCTAGCCAGGCTAGCGCCCACTGGTGCTCCGCTTAATTATCTAAAGCTACCACACAGTCAGGGAACTCTCAATACACTTTGGTTTTCTCCGGCCTAAAATCGTGCGGGCCAATCAGCAAACAGAGGGAGGGCTCAACGCTATGACGTCGAACTCAAGCGCTCTGTTTTGACCAGCACTCGAAGCAAGGATGGAGT
>JAQLOL010000019.1:21658762-21674319 GCA_029783665.1 Naso thynnoides | reverse complement strand
TGCGGGTTTGAGGGGTGCAAACACGCTAACTAGCGTAAGTCCCGTCTGCTCACTTCTATCTGCCGTGCGGGTGGGGGAGGCGATTGTAACTACCGCAAAACAGGAGCAATTACAATGAAAATCTTCAGATTCATTCTTTTAGACCCTGAACGTAACATAAAGAATACCTCAGGGTTGAATTTGCCCGGAATTGTCCTTTAAGTAAGTTTTACACAAGATATCCTGTTCAAGCAGTGAGCGTTAGTTTTCTGTTGAAGAGCCCATCAGAAACTAACTTCACTGCAGTGCTGGCCAGCAAAAACAAATGCTATCAACTTCTGTCTGCTGCTTGCTTCTTAAGGAAATCTAAACAAAGTTAACTTTCCTACCTTCACACCCGAAAAACACCTTATTGGAGTCATCTCTAACAACGTGCTCACATTATAGTGAAGCAGAGCACAGCAATGTCAGAGCGTGTCGGATCTGACAACATCCAATTCCATATGCTTTTTTCCTTCTTACATATTTGTAATATCCTATCTGTGCCACATGAGAGGAAAAATTAAAACTGAACCACTTCCACCATGTGTAAATCCAGCTTAAAATTCAAACAGAGGATAGCAAACCACATTCCTCATCTGTCTAGCTCTACTTTCTTTGGCCATACTTTGCTAAAATTTGCTAACCTACTCATTTGTGACCAATTTGAACGAGCTGAGTTTTAGACTTGGGCTTCAGAAAGGGAATATTTGGCATGGCAGAAAGGCAGGCAAAAAGGAAACTCGTAGTCTTTAGATCAAGCTATTAAACTCTTACTCATGACCAAGCTTTGTCCATAGCAAAAGTTTAATTCAACTTTCCAAATACCTTTTTTTTGGACTTTGACAATTCTGTGTCAGAATTTCCATTGTAATTGATCCTTCAGCAAAAGGGGCTGTGGGGGGGACCCTTAACACAACCTGTATCACATGCAATTATTACGCCTTTACTGTTATTAGTTATAATGAGCCAAGATCCTAAAGTGCTGGTGATTGACTGTGTCAAAGTATCCAGGCAAACAGTGGGAGAAGGGGCTCACCACGTACGTTTGTTGACATTAACATTTGTCTGCCTGAATGTGTTGTCGCTTGCTCTCTGTCAATCATCCATATTGAACAGGCTTTCCAGAGGTTAATGTTGTCATGATTATCCATTTTTATCTCATTGGCGGTGCTTTGAAAGGACAGCAGCAAACTAGGTCAAAGTTTGAATAATTTTAACTTTAAGCACAGCACTGGCTGGGGAGAAAATCCAAGCAGTATGCCACACCAAGGGTAGCCTCATGATACCAGACAATCGGAAATCTCCACCTACCGATCGTCTGTGGACGTAAAAATGCAAGGCAGTTGCTGGGACGGTGGCAAAAAACGGCCACTAACAAAGCAACACCTCTTATATTTTTGAAAAGGAGATGCCTTCCCAGAAATAATGCACTCTCCCTTCTCTCCTCCGTTAAGAAACAGACTAGAGATATAGCGAATCACTTTGAAACATGGAGAGAACTTTTAGAAGCAACGTTAGATTATTATGAGATTATTATTGCCAATTCACCCCATCAGCTTTGCAACATCCATAACATTGAGCAACAGCTCCCAAATACCACTTTGTGTAGTGTGTCTTCCAATGTAACTCGTCCTGTAATGTCGCCAAAGCCAATGTATAGTCCAGCCGGACAGATGAATCATGTCCTAATAAAAGATTATGTTTGTTTTTAACCAATCAAAATGTTTCACCACGAACTTGACAAACATCAACAAACTTTGTAAGGGTTTTCTTTGGTGACCACGACTGAGTCATCCCATAGTACACGTGTTGCTGGTCAGACAGTGTTTACAAGTACAAGACTTCAGCAAGTCATCGCCCCCAATAAGAAGGACTGCCCTAAAGACTTAGGATTGGTTCTGCAATGCAAGGATTTTTTAAACTCTGGAACTGTCTCCACCCAGTTAAGCAATGAAAACTGGGGGTATGTCATCAGTCTCTAGTTAAGCGAAGCGTTTAGAGACTGACTTCTAAGTGTATGCCAAGGGTAGCGGTCAGAAATTTGGGCCAGTGTAAAAACTTCTAAACCTGTAGGCCTAAGGCTTTTGTGTCGCAACAGCCAATCAGTGTTGAGATTCTCCCGCTGTTGCTGACATCCAAACATCCTGATGGCACGGAGATTGCGAAGTCTGGACATTGAATCAGACAGTGCTGTGTATGAATACTCTGAGCTCCAACAACACTCAACTCAAACTTTATTTATAAAGCACATTTAAAACAACCAAGGTTGACCAAAGTGCTGTTTGGGTCCATTGGAATAAAAGCATAGACACAAAATATTATACAGTGCATAATAACACTCCGCAGTAAACAACATAATACCACAGTACACTGCACACAATATAAAAGAGTTGGAAAATTTCATGAGTCCAGCTTGACCTGAGTTGACAGCCAGGGAGAAAGGGTGTGTCCTCAAAGAAGACTTAAAAATCTTGAAAGTCTGGCCAGATTTCATGTGGCTATTCCAGAGCCTAGGGGCAGCCGCCCCAAAGTCTCGGTCACCTCTGGTTTTCAGTCTAGTCTTTAAGTCTTTGGTACTTTAGCACCAGATGGCTGGCCGACCTGAGTGCCCTTGCTGGGGTATGAAAGCGCAGATGTTCAGCTAGATACTGAGGGGTCAGCCCATTGAGAGCTTTAAAAACAAGATTTTAAAATAAATTCTAAAGCGCACCGGAAGCCAGTGGAGCCAGATCAAATATCAAGTGATGTGGTTACGTTCTTGCTTACCAGTGAGGAGAGGAACTGCCGCATTCTGCACAAGCTGCAGGAGACGCAACAATGACCAGTCAATACCAACATACAGGGAATTACAGTAGTCCAGTCGTGTTTTCCTACCCTTTCCAGAGGGTTTGTGTCCAAACATAATGATCTCTGTCTTGTTATCACTGAGATTCAAAAAGTTCATGTTCATCCAGGATTTAAAATCCTTTACACAATCTAGCAAAAACTCAACAGAATCTTTAATGTTTGATTTTTGTGGCAGATAAATCTGCACATCATCAGCAAAACAGTAGAGGGAAATGTTATGTTTCATAAAATTTGACCCCAACAGCTGCATATATAGTAAAAAGAGGACAGGGCTCAAAATGGAACCATGCTGGACCCCGGAGGTGAGAGGAGCTGTGGCTGACTGAGGAGAATTCACCCAGATGGACTGAGAACCTTTGATCCGTCAAGTAGGACTGAAACCATAGAAGAGCAGTACTTGTGATGCCAACACATTGTTCTAGGTGTGATGTTAGGATCCTGTGATCCACTGTGTCACTGGCAGCTGTCAGTTCGTGGAGTACCAGAACAACATAGCTACCTGAATCAACAGTTGACAAGAGATCATAAGTAACTCTCAAGAGGGATGTTTCAGTGCTTTGGTGTGGTTTTAAGCTAGACTGAAAACTTTTAATAATTTCCACCAGCAACCAAGAATAATTGTGGCTGAATAAAAACCCCTTTCTCCAAAACTTTAGACAGAAACAATTTAGAAATAGGTCTGAAGTTAGAAGAGTCCAGGTTTCTCTTTTTGATAGGAGTCTATACTACAGTGTGTTTAAAAGAAGCTGGAACACACCCTAAGCTAAGACAGGTATTTATCAAAGCAAGGACAATACAATAGGCCCCACAGTACCAAAAACACGTTTGAAAAGGTGAGAAGGAATGCCTTCAGAGGGACACTTTGTAGGCCACATGCTTGACTACATCTGATAGTGAGGAGAGGGATATTGGCTCAAACTGATCAAAGACAGCTGAGGAGGGGCAGTAGGGTCAGGGTATGGGGCAACAGAAGTAAGAGCAACCAGCCCAAGAGCAGAAAGTTTTTTCAATAAAAGATTTGAGAAAAGTGTCGCAGAAGGTGGGCAATGGCACCACGGGGGAGTTATTACATGGATTTACAAGGGAATTAAAAATGTTGAACAGAACCTGAGGCTTGTGACTGTTATTGGAGACAAGATTAGACATTTTAGCAGCATTTACGGCTCTCTGGTTTACTGAAAGGCAATCTCGTAAAATTTCTTGAGAGACTTGGAGCATAACTTTTTTCCATTTTCTCTCAGCATACCAACATGCATGTTGGAGAGCGGGCGTGGAGTCATTTAATCATGGCTCTGAAAGTGCTTTAGTACGTTAAGATCTGAAAGGGGCAACTAAATCTAGGATATCAGTGCATGAAGAGTCAAAAATAGTTAGAAACTCCTCAGCACTGAGAGCGCAATTGCTATCCAGTGTGCAACACAAACTAGATTCATTAAACATTACAGATGTTCCATCGAGGGTATTTCACGATTCGATTCAATTTCGATTATGGGAGCCTCGATTCATGATTATGGCGATATATAATGTTTGTTGATTCGATAATTGCTTCCATAATTTTTTGATTATTGCCATTTTTAATGTTCTTTTCCATCTAAGAATGATTTTTTCCTCATCTGATGCTATATTTGTAAATAAATAGCCTATCAATTAACCCAGCATTGCTCTGAACCATCACTCATAAAATAAACACCAAGTTTTTTCGAATACTTAAAAAATGGCTGTAAAGCTGTGCTGATGAAAAGGCCAATGGAGTGCATTATTCTACAGGCTTTTTCTGAATTCCTTGGTAGTTTAGTCACTGTTTCGAGGATAGTCCACTGTTTTGCAGAAAGGACTGGTGGTGCCTTCTCCCTCTCTGGGTGGAATCTCCTCAGGTGCTGCAGCATGTTGGTTGTGTTACTGAGATATTTTATTTTAGTTTTACAAATCTTACAAATGGCATAGGTTTTGTCAAGCGTTTTGTTCGCCTTTTTATAGAACCCAAACGTCTTCCAAACACTGGCGCTTAATCCACGTGGCCACACTATTAAACACCCTTTTGGAGCAGTAAGCAGCGTCGCGATTGCCATTTTCCAACGCTTCATACAATGTAGTTGTTGCTTCCTGTTGTCCCAGTTGCTAAACTGTCCGGTCAGCGTGCACGTCGCATATCTTTGGTTCCGCTAACTTTTATTTGGTTCCGTTTTCTGCAAAGCTTCAATGCTAAATAATCGATGCCAAGTCGTCATGTTAAACATCGCGATGAATCTCGATTCCGATTAATCTGGACCATCTCTATTAAACATGACCGAGAACTGCGATGCAGTCTGAGAGTTTATCGTGCGCATGCAGCGCGTTGGAGCATAGGTTTTAACCCTCGACCAAGGAATTGAAACAGTGAATAACACATGCAGATGGTAAGAAATAAATGTTGTTTCACAAATTTCATTTACAGATAGGCCACTTGATAACACAAGATCCAAGGTATGCCCCTTCTCACAAGTCAGGCAGGTCACAGGCTGAACAAGATTAAAAGAGGCAATAAGATTTTAAAAATTATTGACCAGACATCTTGATTAACAACAGACATGGGTGTTAAAATCGTCAGTAATAAAGAAATGATCATACTTCACAACAGCCCCTGACAGAAAATTGGCGAAATCCTGAATAAAGTCCTTAACAAATCTTGGAGAGCGATATACAACTGCAAACAAGACGGGAGAGGACAGGTTCAATTCCAGCAGTTGCAGCTCAAAGCTGGAGTGAGTGTCAAATGGAGTTTGCTAACACAGAAGCTAGATTTGAACACAGAGGTTAGTCCCCCATATCTAACTGTGGTTTGAGGGAAGCTGAAGACAGTACAGACAGGAAGAAGGAGTTCAGAGACTGGTGTACACTGCCAGCCTGAAGCTAAGTTTCCGTCAGAAGCATAAAATCCAGTTCACACAAGATGAAGAAGTCATTCAGCAAAAATGTTTTGTATGCTAGAGACCTAACAGCAAAGTCAATGCGAAGACTGAGCTCCGAATCAACTGATGGTACAGCGCATCTCAACAGGAGTAGGAAAGCGTGACCAATGCCACTTCTCCGGACCCGCAGCGGGCAGTGTCAGATGGGAGTGAGTAGGTCAGAGAGCGCAGGTGAAGAGGGACCCAATGTGACACAGGTCACACACGGGCAGACCATGCACTGTCATTGGGCCAGGAAGAGAGGCAATAGCTAGAGCCATCAGCAGAGCAGGAGACAAGCCATATGGCGTCAGCAGACAGGTGACAACAGGACATCCAGCAGCCTCCAAAGTGTAATGAGTGTCAGACTGCAAGGAAAATAGCATTTATCACGGAGAAGGTGAGGATCAGTCACACCTGAGAAGGCAAGCAGGTAAGCCTTGAATCTCACAAGTTCACTACCCAGCTTTCCCTGTCTACTGAAGCACTTTTGTCGAGGAATAGTGCAGGGGAGGCAGCGTAGGTGCGCAGGATTTGCTGAAAGCACAGGAGGGGTACTCATACAGTTCTGCAACAGCAGTAGCATCGCACCAAAAGCTCTGATGTTAAGGAGAGCTTGATGATCATAGACAAGTAGAGACATCCTGCCAACACAGAGAAAGAGCAGCAGCAAACAATATGCTGAGCAGTTGAGGCGGACGACTTGCCAACACAAGCGCCATCTTGCAAATACATAACATGACTTTATACACCACTTGATTATATCAAGAAAACAGACATGATTTTTCCAACATTTCTAGGACTTCCAAAACTGATACAGTGCAGGAATCAGGAATGATGATTATGTACTTAATGACAGGAGCAATGGTATGTCCCCCTTCCTTCTGATGCCAACATTGCTAGCTAACTCTAACATCCCAACTGTGGCTGTTGTAACAGACCAGCGGATGATTTCATTAACCCAGACACTATGTCGTTAAGTTTTACAGCCTGTCTAGGACCTCCACAACTGATATGGTACTGAAAAAATGGTTATACCGGCCATAGTCAATTAGAGTTGTTCCAATACCATTTTTCCCTTTCTGATACAAATTCTGATACCCTAACTTGAGGATCAGCTGATACCAAGGACCAATCTGATTCCAGCACAAAAAAAAGAATTACACACCTCCTTGGACTTTCTCGTGTAAAATATTGCTGAATGCAGATATTTTGGTTGCTCTGTCGGCTCTCTCTTTTCTTCATCATCACTCTTAAAAATAGTAGTTGCCATTGGCAGCACAGTGCAACTTCCTAAGTACTGTTTCCGAGCAGCAAAGAAAAACTGATTTCAAGCATATAACATTAGTCAGAGCTACCTGAGCTATTTGGAAAGTAGCTGGGTACCCTTTTTTAACACTAATAAATAAGGTGGTATCTGATTGGGGCACAGACTGGCTTACTTGTCAATACCTTTTCCGTGGTATCGGCAGCATTTTCCAGTACTGGCATCTGTATTGGGACAACTCTATAGTTAATGAAAGTGCCCCCTCCTTTGTATTGGCTAATATAAGCGGATTCAGCTCTGACTCATTCATGTTGCTTTCCTTTTGTTTTACAAGACTAACTATGTTGTGAAACGGGAGGGAGGAAGGCGCTTCACGTTTGTTGTTTAGTTTATCTGCGTGTATCTATGGGAGGCATAGAACAGAACTAAGTTGAAAATAGAAAGATTTGGTTGAGAAAAGAAATCGTTGTGTGCCTGAGCCTAGAGCTGCAATGGACTGAATGTGCACTGATGCACAATGCAACTGAACTCTGTGTAAGGGTGGATTGCTGACACATTCTACTCATCCATGGTCTAATATCGTAATATCGCACACCCCGACTGAGAACCCTGTTAAAGACCAATAGCACTCAGTTTGCTGGAGACTGACTCTAAATTAATAGCCCCTTCTCTTTTCACATTGAACCCACCAATACATTATCCACATAATCTCAAAAATAGGATAGAGAAATTGACACTCTATTTCATTAAGACCATCACTATGATTGATATTAATTTTTCATCCATGCGATTTTCATGAGTGGAAACTGTAAAATATTAGGAGAAAGAAAGTTGGTCTGAGAGGTGTGGAAGAGCATTAGGGCCATGTTCTCCCCGCGTCTGTGTAAGTCCCCTCTGAGTGTTCCAACTTCCTCCCACAGTCCAAAGACATGAACTGTAGACTTAAATTAAGTGGCTACTCTAAATTGCCCGCAGGTGTGAATGGGAGTGTAACAGGAGTGAAAGTATAACAAAGAAGATCCTCACACAGCTAAGCACCACACCTTCAGGATCAAACAACTTGGTCAATTGTCTTATTGTGTCTTGCGATACAACATATCCCCTCTGAATTGCACGTAGGTGTAACCATCAATATCCTTGCATTTGTCCAATACCATCTATTTCAGCCTTCTCTTAATGAAAAAAGGAAATAATTCTGTAATGATTAATAACTGACGGCTTGGTAAGGCGAACAAAAGGACTGGCATTGCATTTCCTCCTGTGCATGTTTTACCTTGGGCAGCTGCAGCCTTTAAGGCCTTTTAATCTTATGGTGTTTCAGACACGTCTGACATTTTGTTAGATCCAGTTTAGTAAGACTAACCCTAAAGACCTTTACACACCGAGTCCACTTTTTCGTCCAAAATTGCCGCATGTTAAAACTAACAAACAAACAAACAAACAAAAATAATGTCATGTTGCATCAATTATGTTTACATACTCAGTATGTTTGCATGACATTAGAGAAAATCGATTTATTGTGTTAGTTCAGCTAAAATCAGACTTTTCCACCGCATGTAGACATGTTAACAACTGAAATCTTAATCCCTTAATCCCTGATCCATTTATGCGACACCTCCTCACTTCTCAAATATTCCCAGCCATCATCATCAATTACAGCCTATTTTGATGACTCCCTCTGCCTCCCCCACGTCCCCTCTTTTCCTGATTTCTTCCACGACCACGGCGGAGAAAACTTTTACCGTGATCAGTGTGTGCTTGTGCACTTTCAGTGGGTGCAGCGCAGCAGCTGCCCCATTGTCAGAATCACTAGTCTCTGACGAGCGATCGCGATCAGCAGGCATATCATCCACTTCAGAATTGTCGTCGGCAAAGATCAGTGTAAGCACCTCATCCATGCTGTTAAGTCCTGTCGGCATTTTATTGTTTTAGTTCAAACATCGCTATCTGTCTCTCTATATCTCCGCTGTCTCTCTCTGCACTCTCCCCACTCCGCTGTCTGCTCTCCGCTGTCTGCTCGCACTCTCAGTTCCCCGCCCACCGGCTCCCGCTCTCCGCTCTGGTGTCCGGTTTCAAACGTTTTTTTCTCCGATATTTTGCATGAAAACACACCCACATATGACATTAACATTGAAGCTGAACATGCTCACTATCTAAGGGTACCAAGCAGTAATAACAGAAGGCAGTAGATTTAAAGGTTCAGGCTGTTTTATTCAGCAATGCTGCCTGTCGCAATATTACGACTTTGGCGCCTAGAGGGTTAACACACCCAGATAATGCAATGACAAGTTGAATTACTACTGCATGTACATGCCTCAACCGCACTCAGACTGGTCTAAGCAATCTTCGCATGATTGATAGTCTCTGTGGCAGTCTTTTACCTGGAACTTAAACAGCATACATTTGTGATGAAGCGTAGATATAAAGTGTTCTACACTGTAAAGTTGTCCATGTTTTCACCATTCGACATGGATTCCACTGACTGCTTGCTAACTTGTTTGGCTAACTGGAAAATGGTCCAATAGCAACCAGCTGAACAGGGCATATCACTGCCAACCATAGTGGACTCATATAATAAATCCATTCTCCCTTGCACTTAAATACTGGGACAAGGGCAGTAGTCCAATTAAAGGGCCTAATCGAGCTATAACCGTAGCTCAACTTAACTGTGTATGTAAATGTACTAACTGACTCTGAAACTTTTGTTCTCGTGAGTGTATTAGGGAAAAATTCTGTTTGATTCTGCAGTTTCTCCCATTCATCCAAAGCATTTAGATGGTTGTTTGACTATTTAGAGACTTTGGTGGAAAAGCATAAATAGTAGAAGGAATAGAAGGAAAGCTATTGACCATGATCTTAACTAAATATCTGCAGACCCAGGTTAAACTAGCGCACACTTTTCCAATGGCACAATCTGGATTAATGGTGTGTGTGTGTGTGTGTGTCCCTATCTCAAACATACTGCCATTGGCTGTTCAGGATCAACTGATCGACGGAAATTGGTATTCTTTTGAATGCATGGTTCGAACAAAACTAGCAGCGAATCAAACTGGATCAGTGACATCCTGAAATAGCCAACACCTGGAAGTGACTGGGATAATTCTGCAGCTCCTTCATCGGCAGTTGAAACTCTCCTTGCACTTGTGTTGTTCTCAGGATTGCATGAACCTGGTAGTTTCTTTTCTTTTTCTCAAGAGGTGGAAGAACAACAAAATCATCTTCACTGCTAGACGACTCCATTTTGTCTCATCCAATTTTTGCAAAGAATAGATGAATAAATTCTGACTCAATGAGCAAAGTTTCTGTGCATGACTTTTTTTGTAAAGAATTTCAAAGACACATCAGAAAAAAAAAAAAAACAGACTCAACGTGCAAAGACCGTTAAACTAACCCGTGTCGTAGGCACTCAGACATTCAAACGGCATGTTAAATTGGCAGAACAGTTTTTCAAACACATCATTAGGAAAAATTGCTCTATAATTTGTAAGTGTTCAGATTGGATTTGAGTGTCCAGAATTTACCAGCCAATCAGCATGTGTGGTGATGACAAGGCCTCAGTAACTACATATGCTAGTGACAAGGTTTTCCGATATGGACGCATGAGAAATGCAAGATGGTAAAAATGTTTGATTCCACTGTTCTCCTATCCCAACCTCTTTTAATTTTAAATGCTAAAACATAACCAACATCTTTCACATCTTTTGAGGTTAACAGTTTATTTTAAACATGATTTATAATTATGATTATTTGGCTATCACTACAGTCATCATTGTGGGCAACAATGTAGTTTTAAAAAATCTGAAAGGAACTGAATTTGTGTTATAAGGCCAAATTAAAGTAGACATTAAAAATACTTTATGTAGCCCTGGTTAATTTATTATGGCTTGTTTGTGAAACGCAAAACAAAAATTTCAGCCTATCTAATTATCGCTATGATTGGATATAATTTATGACTAACAAACACTGGGTATTTTTAGAAAGAAAGATCATATCTCTTATCACTCAGATTTTCAGAAACAAAAAGAAAAGCAGCTGGAACTGGTTAGAACCAGTTTTAATGACTTGGGTATCATTTGAAGAATGATACTTAAGTATCATTTTGGGGAAGGGGGGGTTGCACTGCGGTTTAAATGTAACATGATGAAAAAATAGGCTTTATCGGTTTGAGTATCACTGTCTGTACTCTAACATAATGCTTGTTGCCAGCATGGATGGTAACTTTTTTTTTTTTCTTTTAACATCTTATCAAAAACGAAAATCATGCAATCAAGAAGGGTCGAGCCAGGCTAGTGTCAGATCTGTTTACAAAATAAAATACTTTACATTATCCATCAGGGTGAAGAAGCAAACATTAAGCGTCAGAGTACAAAATTAACTGTAACGCTAATCCACAAACATATTCAGTAATTGATGACAGCTAAGTGACCAAAAAGAGGTCGCATGCAGCTGCTCAGTGCGAGCATAGCCATTAGCTGCATTAGCTCCACTGTTAGCGCGGTGCTATAATTTAGCTGTTGAGTCTTCACCCTTTAAGAATGCAGCTGGGGTAAAACGGCTCCGCTCGTGTTGAGCTGCTGCTACCAGCTTATTTTCAGCACACATAAGCACACACAGTCACTTTGTCTTTAACTCTCTTCAATTTAGCGTCACTATACATAAGTCCTGTTTTCTTCCTGCCTCCGAGACAATAGGAAGCTCCTCCTCTTCATCGGCTTTACCAATGAACTAAAAGCCACGTTGCCATCCACTGCGTTGGCGTATTTAACGTGACATTATTCACTGCTGCGCTGTCTGAGTGATTGAACAGGATGTGCAACTCCGCAGATAGAAAATCAATACGTGGCTGACAATGTTTGTATGGTGGCGGGCCGCCACAAATAAATGAATGTGTGGGAAATACTGAACACATTGGATTCGAACCTGCTTTCACTCCCTTAATGATTTTCCTTAATAACATTGATGTAAAAAAAAAAAAAAAAAAAAAAAGGAGCATTGACATGATGGATAGATATTTTATATTATTTTCAGGTGAGAAACACACATAATAATTTTTTTTTTTTTGGGGGGGGGTAATATAAACTAGTCAATTCTTTATGTAAATTTAACTCCAATTTGTATAGTATAAAAATAACATTTACATGGCATGTAATCAGATCACCTTATGTTGGTGCTTACACTAGCTCTCTAACAGTTATATGAAACAGTTCATTCTACATCCGTGGTTTGTGATCTTTTTTTAATTTAAAAAATAAGTCTTACAGAACAGCTGGCCAAATAACCAAACGGTCTCTTACATCCACCAGTCATCAAGTGTGACAGAGATGCAACTTAGCTAAAATGATGGTTATTACTTTTTTCAATTCTGTTTAATGTAATTAAATTTAAAATTTACACATGCTTCGGTCATTTGTTGAATTCACCACAGACATGTCTACCTGACTGTACAGACGGAACAGACTTGTGCGGGCTGGGTTTCAATGGACCTATGGCAGATCACAAGCCAACAGCTGCACAGCACTGCCTTACATTAGGCAACAAACCTGTGTAAACCAGAACTAAGAAGGGGACCACTGCCTGGCACATAAACTCCTCTTTTTCTCCAAATGAATTACATTTAGGAGGTTTCAGATTTAATGTATCACATGATAGAACCTAAAAACTTTCCACGGTCTCATTTATTGTAAAAATGAAGGTTGCTAGCTCTACAAATTGATATATCAAGTTGCACATTTACAAGGGAATGCTTATTGATTATATTGGCTGAGAGGTAAATTAATTTAGCTAAAATAACTGACTTCTAACATCGACAGGAAAGCTTTTGAAAAATGTAGGTGGAGCCTTTCAAGGCTGCTTCCTCTCCAGCAACAGACTGTGTAATGAATTTCAAGTGCACCATGTGAGCACTGCCACTGGGTGAAGTGGGGGAGGTGAAACAAGAAGCAGGGCTGTACCATGTTCCCAATAGGCAGAAGCAAACTTGAAACAACTCATTTTGTATTGATTGACTTTGGTCCTTTTTTTTTGAAGATATCATAATATAATAAAAAATAAAAAAGTGAAATGCTGCAAACTGCCAATTTCCCCAAACTTTGGCTGACTTAGGGCTCACAGGTTCATACAGCAAAGACTCAGTTGGTCACTTATCTGTTCATGACTTGACCTAAATTAAAAAAAGAAAAAAAGATGTAGATTTTTTTTTCTCTTTAGAAACTCACAGAACAGGGCAAAGGGAAAAACTGCTAAACTCTTGTATTACCACTGACATTAAGCCACACCCACATCCTAGGACAGTGTGGCGCATGGAAAATTACTGGGCTGAACCACTTTTAACTGAGAGGGGGGTTTAACTGTGCAATGTAGAGAAATACAAAAGTGTCCTTTTTACTTGCAGCTTCTTTTTTATTCTGTTCTGTTCATTGAGGCCCCAATTTAGGATTGATGTTCAATGTAAGGAATACTCGCTAATGATCTTCATTAAAGTCTGTACTTGAAAGAAGTCAAGAACTCTGTATTAAAGCTCTGCCGAGGGCAATGATAAAAGAAGCCAAGATATTTTTTTTTAGCTTTCTTATACCAACATGACTAAATATCTCGGAGTAGAAAACTCTCATCAAAATTTGTCTTCATTTTTGCCCCTCCCCCAAATTATCACCTCTGCAGCACGCTGAATGTGCCTGCTGCTTGTTTCAGCATCTAAAAACCTTAGCTGCCTCACTGACCTAGTGGGGTTGGACTTTCGAGATTTTGTGAGGCACAAATACAACAAAGACAGACATACATGGATTGAGTTGCTAAAGGGAGAAGTCACTAAATTTAGGCTAAACAGTGTTTTGCCAGACCATTAGCAAAATGGTTGGTGTGAGGGGAATCACACACTAGAATCAACAGGACTAGCTCACTTTCTTTGTTTTTATACCTTTATATCTAGAGGCATTTTTCAACAGTGTCATTTACGCTCGGAAAATAGTAACATTAGCCTATCATGTAGCTATGTGCGAAAAAAAAAGTAAATAGATATATATGGGAGAGGACAGTTACCTATGAAATGAAAATAAATTTCCATAATTTAATATTTATTTAATAAAATACCATTTAAAATTAATGTCCCTAAAATTTCATTTATTTCATTAAAACAAAATATGATTGTGAAACGTGAGAAAGGAGAAATTTCAGGGAGATGTTAGTCGTAATGTGAGCTATTGGTGCATTACTTTTCAGTTTAATCAAAAAGAATAATATGGCTTAAATTAATTTTTGGTGTAACATTCCATTAACAGCTAGCTAGTATGTAAGCAAATGCTAGCAAATGTAATGTTATTTTCCACAACCGCTAACATCCCAAGCCGTCGGCTAACAGTAAAATGCGCCACCCAAAACCAGATTTTTTTTTTTTTATGTGATTCATTACCAAATATATTCTATAAATGTATTTATTCACAAGACCAAATTCAATGAAGCACACTGTCTTTATACAACAAATTAAATGACAGTTGAAAGCTGCAAAGCTAGCACGCTAGTTGCAGTACCTCGACTCACCGACTGTTCGCGTCGCTTATGTTCCCACGATTTCCAGCCTGGATCTGAAGCAAACCGTCTTCCTTTCCTCCTCCTCCTCCTTCAGTCACTGCCCAACTCTTTCTGCCCCTTTGTGGTCAGGATGTGGAATCTTCAGTCCACCGGGTACATGCATACAACGGGGAAACTAATAGGCTGTGCCACAACAACTGTGTAGCTGTGCAGTCGCGGACTCAATCCGACTGCTCTTCCCTATCACTCAAGAATAGACTCCTCCTCTTTTCGTGCATAAAAAAAATCCACATACGTTAGCCGTTGGTTGCGGTTGGTCGAAAGACTTGGTTGCGATTACCAATCTCAGCGTCGAGTTTTCTACCGTAACGTTAGCCTATTTTTTTTAGTCTCTCTACTCGCGGTGTTGAAGTCGGTAGCCTAAGCCGGCAAGGTATGTATGATTAGCTCCGGGGCGTATTTGTATGGAAGATGAGGCTGACTGACTGATTTAGCTCAGCAGCACCTCTGCTTGTAGCCGAACTGCAGTGTGGTTGAATCAACCTCCCAGAGCCTGTCGGTTGGAACTGGGGACAACAAGGAGCATAACATTAGCATGGGATGGGAGGGGTGTGTGATTTGTCCACGACAGACAGAGACTGCGGGGCTGAGAGGGGAGGGATTATATGATGGAGGAGGAGTCTGGTTAACAACTGTCTGAAAAATCATCGGATTCCCACAGAATGGTGTTATTGTAGGTTTGTAGGTTACACATCTTAGAGGTTAAGGTGTTTGAGTTGCCCTGTATACTTAAGTGACCTTGAGTGGTTTGTGCTTTCTAAAATGATTTTTTTTCTTTTTTATGTCAAAAAGAGGACGCATGAGATGAGAATATTAATGGAAGAGCAGGTATACAGCTAGTGTGGTAACCTGAGCAAGGTTATTTTCTAGCCTGACATTTTTAATCAATCTTTAATTTTTATGTTTTC